>JARKHS020026840.1:0-59176 GCA_030143305.2 Amblyomma americanum
GGTGGTAGTGGTTTTATTAAAAGTAATAGTAAAAAGGAAGGAAAAGATTTTTGCTAGCCCCGGCATCTGCCATCGATACTGAAGCACCTGAGCTGGGGCAGCGGAAATAAAGGATAGCAGGCAGAATGGAGAAATGAAATGAAAGAGGTGAGGGGACAGGAAGAGAGGATAGGGGGAGAAGTAATATGTACAAACTATTTACACAATAAGAAATGTGTACAGGTTGTGCGCGTGATTAGTTCATTTTAGAGGAATTAAATCACACACGCGCACAGCACTGTGTTGGTTACAACTGGAGTGGGGCGTCCAGTTATTAATCGTTCAAGGTAGAACTCACGGAGCGTTCGGTCACTGCGTGTAGCTACCTGACGGAGAACAGACGGGACGTCAAGCCCGTGTGTTCTAGGAATGCACAGAGGCTCACCAAAGTTCGCTCACGAGTGCGCTCACTGCCCTGCGGCCACAATAGCGTCTTGATGGAGTCTGATAGTGTGCCCTGTGCCCTATTTTCTTGTCACGGCTGGGATTTCCTTGCCATCTGCGAGCACACACACAAGGTCTGAAATCAGCTGGAATTGGCGCTAGCGTCCGTTATAAAGAGCAAGATCTAACTGCAAAAAGTGTACGAAAGCAGAAAAGATCTCTCTCTCTCTCTCTCTCAATAGTCGCTCGTTTACTGAACCGGACTACCCGGACTCGAACCAGACCGCGGCGACCGGATTTCGATGGAGGCGAGCCGCAAAAGGCACCCGTGTGCTGTGCGATATCAGTGCACGTTAAAGAACTCCCCGGGTTCGTACCCGACCGTGGCGGCTGCGTTTTTATGGAGGAAAAACGCTAAGGCGCCCGTGTGCTGTGCGATGTCAGCGCGCGTTAAAGATCCCCAGGTGGTCGAAATTATTCCGGAGCCCTCCACTACGGCGCCTCTCTCTTCCTTTCTTCTTTCACTCCTTCCTTTATCCCTACCCTTACGGCGCGGTTCAGGTATCCAACGATATATGAGACAGATACTGCGCTATTTCTTTTCCCCAAAAACCAATTATTATTATTATTATTAAGAACTCCCCGTGGTCGAACTTATTCCGGAAACCTCCACTACGGCACCTCTTTCTTCCTTTCTTCGTTGCCTTGGCTGCCTGAGTCACCTGACCTCAAGGTCACGTGACCTATCTAGCTTGATCGCCTGCTTCTCTGGGGGTGGCTACTTGGGTCACCTGACCTCAAGGTCACATGACCTATGTAGCTTGATCGTCTAAGTTGCTTCTCTGAGCTGGCTGCCTGGGTCACCTGACCTCAAGGTCACATGACCTATGTAGCTTTATCGCCTAAGTTGCTTCTCTGGGGGTGGCTGCCTGGGTAACCTAACCTCAAGGTCACGTGACCTATGTAGCTTGTTCGCCTAAGTTGCTTCTCGGGGGGTGGCTGCCTGAGTCACCTGACCTCAAGGTCACGTGACCTATCTAGCTTGAACGCCTAAGTTGCTTCTCTGGGGTTGGCTGCCTGGGTCACCTGACCTCAAGGTCACATGACCTATCTAGCTTGTTCACCTAAGTGTTGTGATGACCCCCATAATGCGCAGGTCCACACGGGACGGAGAGGCAAAGAGACACCGTATGGCTCAGTTTAAACAAACAGGTATATTCAATAATTACACATGATTAAGATTATACATCAGAGGCTGGGGCGTCCGAGCTTACGTGCCGACGACTTCATGGGGGCGATGGAGTGGCTCCGGAGTTGGGCTCGAGCGGTTGCTGGCAGAAGCTGCACGCCGTCGGGCTTCGGCGCTGAAGGCCCTCTTGGCGAACGATGTCGTCCTGAGCGTGTATGCAGTAGAATTTCAATAGTCGTCCGTTTCTTCGAGGATGGTTCACAAACCCTTCCTCTAGTGTCGTTCGGCTTGGAAGATGAACAGGAGGCGAGCTTGTAGATGATGACAGCAGAGCATAATTTTACAACATACATATACAGAGAGTTAAACTGGAAAAAGCAGAACTGAATTTACAAAAGAACAAACTTTGCACTACTTTACTCATCGACCGGGCAGGTTAGTGCCTAAGTAGCATCACATTACATGCTAAGCATGGAGCCCCAGCTCAGACTGGACTGCATCCGTTTACATGTGCTTTTAAGCACTTGATTAACAAAGGACTAAGGGCGGTCATTTCCAGTGGCCCGCCCAAAGCATCAATTCTCCAATCCAAAATAACATGCGAGATGGGGACAACTCCTTGGGTTGGGCTTAGCCTCGAACCCAGAGTCTGTTAACAATACAAACTAAATAAACAACAAAAACGCCACCACTCTCTCTCAAGTGAGAGTATACACAGGCTCTCTCTTCGGAGCTAATTCACTAGCGCCTGTCTTTCCACATTCTTGGCGAGTACTGCCTGTCCGCCATGACAGGTGTCCGTCACGGCCCTTCTGGGAATGCGCTTTTGTTCACGAGGCACGGCGGGAAGCTGTGGGTGCCTTCCCGGCGATAGCCCACGTCGAAAGGGGAAGGAGGGAAAGAATGTTGTCTTCGCGGTAGCGCATAGCGTCGGCTGTGGTACGGCGCGCTCTGGCCCGCTGACAGCTCCCTTGTCCTGGAATGTGCCCGGGAGGGCCGCACCTGGAACGGCCACGCAAATTGGGGAGGATAAAGCCTGTTTCCCCGCGGCGGCGGCGGCGGGTCCGGTTGTTCTGGTCGTCACTCAAAGAGCATGGCTGGGTAATTGATGATGCCGCTGTCACGGCGGCGGGTCCCTTCGTTCTGGTCGTCACTCAAAGTGCATGGCTGGGTAATTGATGATGCCGCTGTCATCTGGGTCTCCGTCTACGCCGCGCCGTGGAACGCGGAACCTCGCAGCACACAAGGAATGTCACACTCGCTCACCCTCCAGAAGAATGTTCTCCGAACATTTGAGTCCCTGCAGCTCCCCTTGTCTTTCTGAATCGCCTCGCACAGTGCGTCCGACAAAACACTTTTCGCTGCACTCAACACCACTGCACAACACCAATGCCTCCGCTGTCATAACTGGCGTCTCCAGGGGCAGCACTGATCTTCTTTTACAGATAAACATGAAACTCAGCACCCAAGCCTCTCCTTTCTAGTCCAAACTGGACGAAATAAATTTACCACAGTTACAAAGGAGCTCCCACTTCTAGCACGATCACGGCACAGACAAAAATATAGATAACGAAAGGAAGTAGGGCAGGTTCTGCATGCGCTCCGCATGCTCTCCTGTGAAGGTGTTACTTAATGACAGAAAGGTTTAACTATTAACTCCGATAACTTAACACATACGCATATAGCAATGTTATGAGCTGCGGCATTACACAATTCTAACCAGTTCACAACTCCGCTCTGTTTACGCCATTAGTCCGACTTAGCTTTCCGATTTCGCAGCGGATATCGGCCTTCATGAGTCATACTAAGTAAGTCTGTGCCCCTTTGTCTGCTTTGGGACTCGCGAGGGCTCGTGGCAGGAGCCTCTCCTGGCGTTATCTGCGCGGCAACCTCGCGCGCTTCTTCTTCTAGCAATGCATGAAGTAAATCCGGTGGCATTCCGGCCGTCACCTCGGGCGCCTGCCGAACAAATGCAGGAGAGGGCGTTTCTTGCGAACTATCTGCGCGCTCCGCTTCACTTCTGTCCCCATCAAAATCCGCGCTTTCCCTTTCCTCATTTCGTGAATACTGAACCGGTGCCGACTTGAGGCGATTTGCGTGTATCCTTATCAAACGCCGGTTCACGTCTCGGACTCTGAAGTTTACCGGAGAAAGCTTCTCGACAACCTCGCACGGTCCTCTCCACTTCGTCTGGAACTTACGAGCTAGCCCAATCTGCCTTTGGCAGTTTTCAATGTACACGCTGTCCCCCACATCAAACGGCGCGTCTCTAGCACTGCGATCGTGCACCTCCTTCCTGCGCTTCGCCGCTTTCTTTAAGGACTCCTTTGCGATGTCCCTCGCCACTTGCAAGCGCGATTCTAGCTCAACCTTATAGTCGTCCAGTGAAGCGTATGGGACACGACGGGGGCCCTCTGGCACTTCACTAGGCTGGTCCGGGTCTCGGCCGTAGAGAAGAAAGAATGGCGATTCGCCCGTGCTCTCGTGTGCTGCGGAATTGTAGGCAAACATTGCATACGGGAGCCACAAGTCCCAGTCCCGCTGGTCGCGCGAAACAAAATGCGACAGGAACCCGGCCACGGTTTGGTTCAGTCGCTCCACCGCGCCGTTGCAAGCCGGATGGTACGGTGTTGTCTGCTTCTTAGCGATCTTAAGCAGCTCGCAAACTCTCCTCATTAGCTGCGACACGAAGTTCGTTCCCCGATCTGTCAAGAGTTGCCTCGGGGGTCCATGTCGGAGCACGATCTGTTCGACAAATGCTCTTGCAACCGTGTCTGCCTTCTGATCTGGGAGTGCTACCGCTTCCGCGTATTTTGAAAGGTGATCGACAAATACTAAAATGTACTTGTTTCCGGAAGTGGTCGTGGGCAATGGGCCCATTATGTCCATACCTGTCCGCTCGAAGGGAGCCGAAACCTCAGGGAACGGCTGAATTGGAGCTGGTCTTCGTCCCTTGGGTGTTTTTCTTTCGAGACAGGAATGACACTTCGCACAGTAGTCTCTAACATCCTGTCGCATGCCACTCCAAAAGTACAAACGCTCCACACGCCTGCGTGTCTTCGCTACGCCAAAATGACCGGCGCATGGCGCATCGTGAAACGCGCGAAGAACCCTTTCTGTCCACGACCGAGGTATGACGACTCTCTCCCAAGCGGTTTTCTCTGGTCTCCCTTTCCTGGTTGGCCTCGTGCGCCGACACAGGGTGCCGTCTTTGCCAATGAAATAACCTAGCTGTTCGGGGTGAGACGGTGCGTCCTCTAAGCTTTCGATTATTCGCTTCAGGTCCGGATCTTTGCACTGCTCTGTGCGTAATTCGGCGGGGTCGACTACGGGGACAAACTCATCTATAGCTGCCACGGCAGCTGTGCGGCTGAGTGCATCAGCATTCAGATGCGTCTTTCCTGACTTGTGCTCAACTTCAAAGCAGTATTCCTGCAGGTGTAGATTCCATCTAGCGAGTCGCGAGCTAGGGTCCCTGACACTCATCACCCATTTCAGAGGATGGCAGTCTGTGACTAGCTTGAATTTGCGGCCGTAAAGGTAGCATCTGAAGTGCTTTACTGCCCAGACAACGGCGAGGCACTCCCTTTCCGTAGCTCCGTACTTTTGCTCTGTGGGGCTCAGCTGTCGGCTAGCAAAAGCAACGGGATGTTCTTTGCCCTCGATAACCTGAGATAGCACGGCACCCACTGCGAACTTTGACGCATCTGTGGCCATAACGAAGGGCAAATTAAAATCCGGGTGGCGCAACAGCGGTGCACTCATTAGCTTCCTTTTCAGGGCCCCAAAAGCATTCTCCGCGTTTTCGTCCCAGCGAAAGGCGACATTTTTGGCTGTTAAGGCGGTGAGCGGCTTAGCGAGCTTGGCGAACTCCTCTATGTGCCTTCGGTAGTAACCGATCAGGCCGAGAAACTGCCGGACCTGGCGGACGCTAGTCGGGGATGGAAAATCCGAGACACACCTTAGTTTCTCAGGGTCCGGTCGCACGCCGTCAGCTGAAACAACGTGCCCGAGGTATTTCACCTCGTTTTTGAGGAATTGGCACTTAGAGGGCTTCAGCTTGAGACCCGCTCCTCTTAGTCGCACCAAAACCTGCTCAATATCGCGCAAATGGTTCTCAAAACTGTCACTGTATATGATAATGTCATCCATATACACGAAGCACAGCCTCCCCAGAAGACCTGCCAGGATAACATCAGCGGTTCTCTGCCAGACAGCAGGGCTGTTGGCCAGACCCATCGGCATTCTTTTCCATTCATAGTGCCCTGAGGGCGTGTTGAATGCCGTTTTCTCGGCATCTGCCGGATCCATTGCTATCTGCCAGAATCCCGCCGCCATGTCCACTACCGTGAAGTACCTGGCAGAGCCCAGCTGAGAAAGCGTCTCCTGTATATTGGGGATGGGGTATGGATCGATGCGAGTTACGGCATTTAGTTTGCGGTAGTCCACTACCAATCGATACGAGCCATCTGGCTTTTCCACCAATAGTGCTGGTGCTCCCCAGGGTGACTTTGAGTGTTCGACAATGCCGCGATCAATCAGGTCCTGCACCTGCCGCTCCATCTCCTCACGTTGGGAGTAAGGAATCCTGTACGCACGCTGGTAAACGGGCGATGAAGTGCCGGTTTCTATCCTGTGCTTTATAACGCCACAGCAGCCCAAATCCAGGTTGGACGCGGCGAATACCTCCGAGTAGTCGTTCAGCAAACCAGCCAGAGCCTCCCTCTCCCTGGATTTTACGTGAGAAAGATCGAACGACACCTTTGGAGCAGCCGAAGGACTAGCATGCTCTACAGTTGCGAGTACCGTATCGGTGGGCTCACGTTGCTCTATCGCAGAGGTGAAGAAAGCCAATGTTTTGTTCTTGGGAAGGCTCAGTGGCTGCTGGCTACAGTTAACCACCCGTAGGGGCACTCTGTGGGCGTCATTAACTGTCACGAGGCACGCGGCTGCCTTCAGGCCATTGCTGAGAGAGTCGACCGGCTCAAGCACTCCCACGGCGCCGCTCTCTACATCTGAAGGCACAAACGCGTACAAAATGTGCTCCGACCAAGGAAGGACGACCGCCTCCTCGACCAGCCGGACGGCAACCCGCGAATATACCTTCTCCAATGATCCCACTGTTTGACGGGTGTCAATATCGGTAATGCGAATCTCAGCCCCTCTCCTGTTCAAAAACGGAACTTTTGAGCCGCCCGCATTAACCTCTTCCTCAGAGAATGAGACTACTACCTTCCCTTTTCTCAAAAAATCCTGCCCTAATATACCTGACACTCCGTTTGGCAGAGACACCGTGTCCGGGCATACGTAGCAGGGGTGCTCCAATGCAATTCCGCCGAGAGAGAAGTGTAACCGGTAGAGTCCACTTATGCCAAGAGGATCCCCCGTTATGCCTACAAATTTGGTTGCCATACCACCAGACGCTTCCAACACCTCGCGGTCCCCCTTCCTTCGAAGCGTGTTAAAACTGCTCTCCTTAAGCAATGTCACCTTTGACCCCGTATCTATCAACAATTCCATGCAACAACCATTTAACTTGCAACGCACAACAGGGCATGCCTCGTCGGCCACACAAACTACCACCACCTCATCATCCACTGCTCCCTCCCCACGCTCCTCAGGCTGGGGAGGACTAACTAGTTTTTTGTCTCGGTATCTGGAGCCCCGCTGTAGGCTTGCTTAGGGCGTGTCTCGCCTGCTTCTCTTTGTGGCTCCCCACGGCGCACGTTTTGGCAGAACCTGGCGATGTGTCCGCGACCCTGGCAAGCGAAGCATACGATTTCTTCAAAATCTCGCATACCGCGCCTGTAGCTTTGTGGCGGTCTCCGGTTTCCAGCGAATGAGCGCTGTTGAGCGCGCGCTTCAACCTGGCGTTCTACCTGCTGAGATAGCAGCTGTTCTAAGCGATCTAATCGCTCTGTCAAGAGAGCAACCTCAGGGTTGAGCACCGCTCTCTCTATGACGCGTACTCTCGCTGCGGCTGTCGTTAACGCCTCATTTCGTTCCTCATCCAATGCGGCCTCCACGGCTTGGTCGAAATTGCTCGGCTTGCGCGAGAGCACGAACCGGCGCACGGGGTCTTGCAGACCAGCCACGAACAAAGCGGTCATTTCCTCTTTAAGTATATCCTCCGCGTATTTCTTCTTAAGCTGGTCTCCTTCCTCCTCCCTGCTTAACGTATCGCGCGCTAAGCGCTGAAGCCGCGACGCAAACGTTCGCACGTCCTCCCCTACCATCTGTCCGGCGTCACGGAACCTCTGTACTCGCACGTGACGTGGTTCAGTGTCAAAATGCTCAAACGCGAGCTTCTTAAATTCCGCAAATGATTTTGTGGATTTTACTTTTTCGTCTCGCCATGCAAAATCATGAGCAGCTCCTGCCATCTTACACCTCGCCATTCCCAGCATTTGAGCATCGGACCATCCCCCCATTTTCCCAATCTCTTCTAGCATGGAAAAGAAATCGCAGATTGGAACCCCTGTCTTATCTCCCGTAAACGTCGGAATGACGCTTCCTAATGCCAGCATGCTTGCTCCGAGCGACGGCTGTGGAGTGGGAGCTCCCTCAGATAAAGACATTTTTTTTTCAAGCCCTCCGGTGCCTCAAGCCTCTCAAATGGGGGTAAAAGTCCCACAATCAGTCCCGTGATTCCCTTTTGATTACAATTTTGAAGTCATGAATGTCGCAGCATTCAGAGGACATTTGCTTTTGAGACCCCACTTCTGACACCAGTGTGATGACCCCCATAATGCGCAGGTCCACACGGGACGGAGAGGCAAAGAGACACCGTATGGCTCAGTTTAAACAAACAGGTATATTCAATAATTACACATGATTAAGATTATACATCAGAGGCTGGGGCGTCCGAGCTTACGTGCCGACGACTTCATGGGGGCGATGGAGTGGCTCCGGAGTTGGGCTCGAGCGGTTGCTGGCAGAAGCTGCACGCCGTCGGGCTTCGGCGCTGAAGGCCCTCTTGGCGAACGATGTCGTCCTCAGCTCAGACTGGACTCCATCCGTTTACATGTGCTTTTAAGCACTTGATTAACAAAGGACTAAGGGCGGTCATTTCCAGTGGCCCGCCCAAAGCATCAATTCTCCAATCCAAAATAACATGCGAGATGGGGACAACCCCTTGGGTTGGGCTTAGCCTCGAACCCAGAGTCTGTTAACAATACAAACTAAATAAACAACAAAAACGCCACCACTCTCTCTCAAGTGAGAGTATACACAGGCTCTCTCTTCGGAGCTAATTCACTAGCGCCTGTCTTTCCACATTCTTGGCGAGTACTGCCTGTCCGCCATGACAGGTGTCCGTCACGGCCCTTCTGGGAATGCGCTTTTGTTCACGAGGCACGGCGGGAAGCTGTGGGTGCCTTCCCGGCGATAGCCCACGTCGAAAGGGGAAGGAGGGAAAGAATGTTGTCTTCGTGGTAGCGCATAGCGTCGGCTGTGGTACGGCGCGCTCTGGCCCGCTGACAGCTCCCTTGTCCTGGAATGTGCCCGGGAGGGCCGCACCTGGAACGGCCACGCAAATTGGGGAGGATAAAGCCTGTTTCCCCGCGGCGGCGGCGGCGGGTCCGGTTGTTCTGGTCGTCACTCAAAGAGCATGGCTGGGTAATTGATGATGCCGCTGTCACGGCGGCGGGTCCCTTCGTTCTGGTCGTCACTCAAAGTGCATGGCTGGGTAATTGATGATGCCGCTGTCATCTGGGTCTCCGTCTACGCCGCGCCGTGGAACGCGGAACCTCGCAGCACACAAGGAATGTCACAGTGTCTTCTCTGGATGTTGCTGCCTGGGTTACCTGACCTCAAGGTCACGTGACCTATGTAGCTTGTTCGCCGATTTTGCTTCTCTGGGGTGGCTGCCTGAGTCACCTGACCTCAAGGTCACGTGACCTATCTAGCTTGATCGCCTAAGTTGCTTCTCTGGGGGTGGCTGCCTGGGTCACCTAACCTCAAGGTCGCATGACCTATGTAGCTTGATCGCCTAAGTGTCTTCTCTGGGGGTGGCTGCCTGGGTCACCTGAACTCAAGGTCACGTGAACTATGTAGCTTGTTCCCCTTAATTGCCTCTCTGGGGATGGCTGCCTGGGTCACCTGACCTCAAGCTCATATGACCTATGTAGCTTGATCACCTAAGTTGCTTCTCTGGGGGTGGCTAGCTGGGTCACCTGACCTCGAGGTCACGTGACCTATGTGGCTTGATCGCCTAAGTTGCTTGTCTGGGAGTGGCTGCCTGGGTCACCTGACCTCAAGGTCACATGACCTATGTAGCTTGATCGTCTGCTTCTCTGGGGGTGGTTGCTTGGGTCTCCTGACCTCAAGGTCACATGGCCTATGTAGCTTGTTCGCCTAAGTTGCTTCTCTGGGGGTTGCTGCCTGGGTCACCTAACTTCAACGCCACATGACCTATGTAGCTTGTTCGCCTATGTTGCTTCTCTAGGGGTGGCTGCCTGGGTCACCTGATATCAAGGTCACATGACCTATCTAGCTTGATCGCCTAAGTTTCTTCTCTGGGCGTGGCTGCCTAGGTCACCTGACCTCAAGGTCACGTGACCTATGTAGCTTGTTCGCCTAAGTTGCTTCTCTGGGGGTGGCTGTCTGGGTCACCTGACCTCAAGGTCATATGTCCTATGTATCTTGATCACCTAAGTTGCTTCTCTTGGGGTGGCTGCCTGGGTCACCTGACCTCAAGGTCACGGGACCTATGTAGCTTGTTCGCCTAAGTTGCATCTTTCGGGTGGCTGCCTGGGTCACCTGACCTCAAGGTCACGTGACCTATGTAGCTTGTTCGCCTATGTTGCTTCTCTGGGGGTGGCTGCCTGGGTAACCTAGCCTCATCATCATCATCAGCCTTACTACACCCACTGCAGGGCAAAGGCCTCTCCCATGTCTCTCCAATTAACCCTATCCTTTGCCAGCTGCATCCACCCTTTGCCTGCAAACTTCTTAATCTCATCCGCCCACCTAACCTTCTGCCGCCCCCTGCTACGCTTACTTTCTCTTGGAACCCACTCCGTTACCCTTAAGGACCAGCGGTTATCTTGCCTTCGCATTACATGCCCTGCCCAAGCCCATTTCTTTCTCTTGATTTCGACTAGGATGTCATTAACCCGTGTTTGTTCCCTCACCCACTCTGCCCGCTTCCGATCTCTTAACGTTACACCTATCATTTTTCTTTCCATGGCTCGCTGCGTTGTCCTTAACCTAAGCTGAACTCTTTTCGTTAGCCTCCACATTTCTGCCCCGTAGGTGAGTACCGGTAAGATTATGCTGTTGTACACTTTCCTCTTGAGGGAAATTGGTAAACTGCCACTCATGATCTGCGAGAATTTGCCATATGCGCTCCAGCCCATTCTTATCCTTCTAGTTATCTCCCTCTCATGATCTGGATCAGCTGTCACTACCTGCCCTAAGTAGACGTATTCCGGCACAATTTCTAGGCTCTCGCTGCCAATTGTGAACTGTTGTTCCCTTGCTAGGCTGTTGAACATTACCTTGGTTTTCTGCATGTTAATTTTTAGACCCATCGATCTGCTCTGCCTGTCTAACTCGTTGATCATGATTTGCAGTTCACCTCCTGAGTGACTCAGCAAGGCAATGTCATCAGCAAATCGCAGATTATTTAGGTATTCTCCATTTATTCTTATTCCCAACTGTTCCCAATTCAGGCTTCGAAATACCTCCTGCAAACATGCGGTGAACAGCATTGGCGAGATCGTGTCTCCTTGCCTGACGCCCTTCCTTATTGGAATTTTATTGCTGACTTTATGGAGGACTATAGTAGCTGTGCAGTTGCTATATATATCTTCCAGTATTTTGACATAAGGCTCTTCTACCCCCTGATTACGCAATGCCTCTATGACTGCTGAGGTTTCCACTGAGTCGAATGCTTTCTCGTAATCAATGAAAGCTATATATAGAGGTTGGTTATATTCTGCGCATTTCTCTATCACCTGATTGATAGTGTGAATATGATCTATTGTGGAATATCCTTTACGAAAGCCTGCCTGATCATTTGGTTGATTAAAGTCTAACGTTGCCCTGACTCTATTAGCGATTACCTTAGTAAATACTTTGTAGGCAACGGATAGTAAGCTGATCGGCCTGTAATTTTTCAAGTCCTTGGCGTCTCCCTTCTTATGAATTAAGATAATGTTTGCATTCTTCCAAGCTTCTGGTACAGTTGAGGTCATAAGGCATTGCGTATACAGGGTGGCTAGTTTTTCTAGCACGATGTCCCCTCCATCCTTCAACAGATCTGCTGTTACCTGATCCTCCCCAGCTGCTTTTCCCCTTTTCATTGCTTCTAAGGCTTTCTTTACTTCATCTTTCGTTACTGGCGGGATGACGCATTGCTGTGCACTGCTGTCTTTCTCATTAGCGCTCTGATTACATTGGCTACTGTACAGGTCTGTGTAAAACTCTTCGGCTACGTTAACTATCTTATCCATATTGCTAATGACATTGCCCTGCTTGTCTCTTAATGCATACATCTGGTTTTTACCTATGCCTAGTTTCCTCTTCACTGTTTTTAGGCTACCTCCGTTCTTTATAGCATGCTCGATTCTCTCCATATTAAACTTCCTTATGTCGGCTACCTTGCGCTTATTTATTAACTTTGATAGCTCCGTTAGTTCTATTCTATCGGTAGTGTTAGATGCCTTCATGTTTTGGCGCTTCTTAATCAGATCTTTCGTCACCTGAGATAGCTTCCCGGTATCTTTTCGAACTGTCCTACCGCCTACTTCTACTGCGCACTCCGTAATTATTGATGTCAGGTTATCGTGCATTGAATGAACATCAAGATCATCTTCCTCAGTTAAAGCCGAATATCTGTTTTGCAGCGCTATCCTAAACTCCTGTGCTTTCCCTCTTACGGCTAACTCGTTAATGGTCTTCTTCGCTAGCTTCTTCCGTTCCCTCTTCAAGTCTAAGCTAATTCTAGACCTTACCATTCTATGGTCGCTGCAACGCACCGTTCCGAGGACGGCCACATCCTGAATGATGCCAGGTTTAGCGCATAGTATGTAGTCGATTTCATTTTTAATCTCACCATTGGGGCTCTTCCAGGTCCACTTCCTGTTTTCTCGTTTGCGGAAGAAGGTATTCATGATCCGTAAATTATTTCTATCCGCGAATTCGACTAATAACTCTCCCCTGCTATTTCTAGAGCCTATCCCATAGTCACCTACCGCGTGGTCGTCAGCCTGCTTCTTGCCCACCTTCGCATTGAAGTCGCCCATCAGTACAGTGTACTGCGATTTTGCTTTATTCATTGCTGATTCTACGTCCTCATAGAAGCTTTCAACGGTCTGGTCATCATGGCTGGATGTGGGTGCGTAGGCCTGCACCACTTTCAGCTTGTACCTCCTATTCAGCCTAATTACTATAGCTGCTACCCTCTCGTTAATACTGTAGAACTCTGCGTTGCCAGCTATATCCTTATTAATGAGGAAACCCACACCTAGTTCTCGTCTATCCTCTAACCCGCGATAGCACAGTATGTGTCCGTCCTTTAGTACTGTATACGCCTCACCTGTCCTCCTAACTTCGCTAAGCCCTATCACATCCCATTTAATTCCCGCTAGTTCCTCAAACAGCACTGCTAGGCTAGCCTCACTAGCTAAAGTTCTAGCGTTAAACGTTGCCAGGTTCAGATTCCAATGGCGGCCTGTCCGGAGCCAGAGATTCATAGCACCCTCCGCTGCGTCACAGGTCTGACAACGCCGTGGTCAGTT
Organism: Amblyomma americanum; assembly: GCA_030143305.2. Classification (NCBI taxonomy): domain Eukaryota; kingdom Metazoa; phylum Arthropoda; class Arachnida; order Ixodida; family Ixodidae; genus Amblyomma; species Amblyomma americanum. The sequence goes on from JARKHS020026840.1 coordinate 13,357, forward strand.
GCTCTGCAGCCGCTGGGGACTGAGGGCCGAGGGTTAATTGGTTTGATCATAGAAGGTTGTGGCCAAGTACTACACCAGGGTGGCCAAATCCTGCTCTGGTGAGAGAGTGCGTTGTCGGTACTGGTCACCGAGATAAGGCCGCACTCCAGGCCTGGTTATGCAATTCCATCGACACGCAGATTTTTTTTTTTTAAACCCCGTGGAGAGTTGCGCGGCACCAGCCCCAGCCGCGCAACCTAGCCTCAAGGTCACATGAACTATGTAGCTTGATCGCCTAAGTGTCTTTTCTGGGGGCGGCTGCCTGGGTCACCTGACCTCAAGGTCACGTGACGTATGTAGCTTGTTCGCCTGAATTGCTTCTCTGGGGGTGGCTGCCTAAATCTCCTGACCTCAAGCTCACGTGACCTATGTAGCTTGATCGCCTTCTTCTCTGGGGGTGGCTGCTTGTGTCACCTGACCTCCGGGTCACATGACCTATGTAGCTTTATCGCCTAAGTTCTTCTGTGGGTGTGGCTGCCTGGCTAACCTGACGACGAGGTCACGTGACCTATGTAGCTTGTTCGCCTAAGTTGCTTCTCTGGGGGTGGCTGCCTGTGTCACCTGACCTCAAGGTCACGTGACCTATCTAGCTTGATCGCCTAAGTTGCTTCTCTGGGGTTGGCTACCTGCGTCACCTGACATCAAGGTCACGTGACCTATGTAGCTTGTTCGCCTAAATGTCTTCTCTGGGGGTTGCTGTCTGGGTCACCTGACCTCAAGGTCACGGGACCTATGTAGCTTGTTCGATGATTTTGCTTCTCTTGGGGTGGCTGCCTGAGTCACCTGACCTCAAGGTCACGTGACCTATCTAGCTTGATCGCCTAAGTTGCTTCTCTGGGGTGGCTGCCTGGGTCACCTGACCTCAAGGTCACGTGACCTAAGTAGCTTGTTCGCCTAAGATTCTTCTCTGGGGGTGGCTACCTAGTCACCTAACCTGAAGGTCACATGACCTATGTAGCTTGATCGCCTAAGTGTCTTCTCTGGGGGTGGCTGCCTGGGTCACCTGAACTCAAGGTCACGTGACCTATGTAGCTTGTTCGCCTTAATTGCCTCTCTGGGGATGGCTGCCTGGGTCACCTGACCTCAAGCTCATGTGACCTATGTAGCTTGATCACCTAAGTTGCTTCTCTGGGGGTGGCTAGCTGGGTCACCTGACCTCGAGGTCACGTGACCTATGTGGCTTGATCGCCTAAGTTGCTTGTCTGGGAGTGGCTGCCTGGGTCACCTGACCTCAAGGTCACATGACCTATGTAGCTTGATCGTCTGCTTCTCTGCGGGTGGTTACTTGGGTCACCTGACCTCAACGCCACGTGACCAATGTAGCTTGTTCGCCTATGTTGCTTCTCTAGGGGTAGCTGCCTGGGTCACCTGACCTCAAGGTCACATGACCTATCTAGCTTGATCACCTAAGTTTCTTCTCTGGGCGTGGCTGTCTAGGTCACCTGACCTCAAGGTCACGTGACCTATATAGCTTGTTCGCCTGAATTGCTTCTCTGGCGGTGGCTGCCTAAATCTCCTGACCTCAAGCTCACGTGTCCTATGTAGCTTGATCGCCTGCTTCTCTGGGGGTGGCTGCTTGTGTCACCTGCCCTCAAGGTCACATGACCTATGTAGCTTTATCGCCTAAGTTGCTTCTGTGGGGGTGGCTGCCTGGCTAACCTGACGTCGAGGTCACGTGACCTATGTAGCTTGTTCGCCTAAGTTGCCTCTCTGGGGGTGGCTGCCTGGGTAACCTAACCTCAAGGCCACGTGACCTATGTAGCTTGTTCACCTAAGTTGCTTCTCTGGGGGTGGCTGCCTGAGTCACCTGACCTCAAGGTCACGTGACCTATCTAGCTTGATCGCCTAAGTTGCTTCTCTGGGGTTGGCTACCTGGGTCACCTGACATCAAGGTCACGTGACCTATGTAGCTTGTTCGCCTAAATGAATTATCTGGGGGTTGCTGTCTGGGTCACCTGACCTCAAGGTCACGTGACCTATGTAGCTTGTTCGATGATTTTGCTTCTCTTGGGGTGGCTGCCTGAGTCACCTGACCTCAAGGTCACGTGACCTATCTAGCTTGTTCGCCTAACATGCTTCTCTGGGGGTGGCTGCCTGGTCAGCTAACCTCAAGGTCGCATGACCTATGTAGCTTGATCGCCTAAGTGTCTTCTCTGGGGGTGGCTGCCTGGGTCACCTGAACTCAAGGTCACGTGACCTATGTAGCTTGTCCGCCTTAATTGCCTCTCTGGGGATGGCTGCCTGGGTCACCTGACCTCAAGCTCATGTGACCTATGTAGCTTGATCACCTAAGTTGCTTCTCTGGGGGTGGCTAGCTGGGTCACCTGACCTCGGGGTCACGTGACCTATGTAGCTTGTTCGCCTAAGTTGCTTCTCTGGGGGTTGCTGCCTGGGTCACCTAATTTCAACGCCACGTGACCTATGTAGCTGGTTCGCCTATGTTGCTTCTCTAGGGGTGGCTGCCTGGGTCACCTGACCTCAAGGTCACATGACCTATCTAGCTTGATCGCCTAAGTTTCTTCTCTGGGGGTGGCTACCTGGGTCACCTGACCTCGAGGTCACATGACCTATGTAGCTTGATCGCCTGCTTCTCTGGGGGTGTCTGCTTGGGTCACCCGACCTCAAGATCACATGACCTATGTAGCTGGTTCGCCTAAGTTGCTTCTCTGGCGGTGGCTGCCTGAGTCACCTGACCTCATGGTCACGTGACCTACGTAGCTTGATCGCCTAAGTTTCTTCTCTAGGGGTGGCTGCCTGGGTCACCTGACCTCAAAGTCACTTGACCTATGTAGCTTGTTCGCCTAAGTTGCTTCTCTGGGGGTGGCTGCCTGGGTCACCTAACCTCAATGTCACGTGACCTATGTAGCTTGTTCGCCTAAGTTGCTTCTCTGGGGGTGGCTGCCTGAGTCACCTGACGTCATGGTCACGTGACCTATGTAGCTTGATCCACTAAGTTGCTTCCCTTTTGGTGGCTGCCTGGGTCACCTGACCTCCTGGTCACGTGACCTTTGTGGTTTGATCACCTAAGTTGCTTCTCTGGGGTTGGCTGCCTGTGTCACCTGACCTCAAGGTCACATGACCTATGTAGCTTGTTCGCCTAAATGTCTTCTCTGGGGGTTGCTGCCTGGGTTACCTGACCTCAAGGTCACGTGACCTATGTAGCTTGTTCGCCGATTTTGCTTCTCTGGGGTGGCTGCCTGAGTCACCTGACCTCAAGGTCACGTGACCTATCTAGCTTGATCGCCTAAGTTGCTTCTCTGGGGGTGGCTGCCTGGTCACCTGCCCTCAAGGTTACGTGACCTATGTGATTTGATCGCGTAAGTTGCTTCTCTGGGGGTGGCTGCCTGTTTCACCTGATTTCAAGGTCACGTGACCTATGAAGCTTGTTCGCCTCAGTTGCTTCTCTGGGGGTGGCTGCCTGGGTCACCTGACCTCGAGGTCACGTGACCTAAGTAGCTTGTTCGCCTATGTTGCTTCTCTGGGGGTGGCTGACTGGGTAACCTAGCCTCAAGGTCACATGACCTATGTAGCTTGATCGCCTAAGTGTCTTCTCTGGCGGTGGCTGCCTGGGTCACCTGACCTCAAGGTCAGGTGACCTATGTAGCTTGTTCGCCTAAGTTGCTTCTCTGGGGGTGGCTGCCTGGGTCACCTGACCTCAAGGTCTCATGTCCTATGTATCTTGAATACCTAAGTTGCTTCTCTTGGGGTGGCTGCCTGGGTCACCTGACCTCAAGGTCACGTGACCTATGTAGCTTGTTCGCTTAAGTTGCTTCTCTCGGATGGCTGTCTGGGTCACCTGACCTCAAGCTCACGTGACCTATGTAGCTTGATCGCCTGCTTCTCTGGGGGTGGCTGCTTGGGTCACCTGACCTCAAGGTCACTGGTCAGTGGTCCTGGCACGGCTGCCCCCTTCACCACCGAGTCCCCCGAGGGCTCCAAGGAACCGAGCATGCATGCATCGGACGAACGCTCCGCTGTCACGCCAGCCGATGAGCCAGCGCAGGCATCCAAAGCGCCGGCTGCGTTATCTGGGACACCATCTGCCATGGGCTGCTGGAGCAGCGATAACGAGCTTGCTTCTGGCCCAGCGAACGCTCTGCAGCAGTCTGCTTCACAGCTGTGCGCTGCGGAACTTGCCGCTGCCTCGCCGGCAACCGGGGAAGACGGGCAGCCAACCGGCCGTGGACGAGCCGACCCCGCGAGCATCTCTGGGCAGAGAGAGTCGAGTCGTCCTGCAAAGACGACACTATGTTCGGGGACCCGAACACCTAGTTCCCGGACTCCCACGTGTTTAGGGCCGATGACCGCCTAAAAAGCCAGGTGACCCGCGCTCAGCGTACCCTACGAAACCATTGTTCGCCAAACGACGCAGATGCTTCGTCACCCACACCAGCCGCCAAGAAGCCGTTAATCGGGCATCACGAACCGGACACGGACGCGGCTCCTCCGAAGACAAAATGCATGTACGTAATTCTGAAATCCCTGACAGGCAAGATGGCTCCCGCCACGTTTTTTTTCTTTGAATTCCCACTTTCTTAAGCCTTCTTGCGCTCAACGTTCAATCCTTCCGTAACCTAGATAAGCAACGTAACGTAGTTCATTTCGCCAGTACACAGAAAGTAGATCTATTGTTGCTCCAAGAATGTAACCTTCGTGCTTGCCGGGATGAGAATGTTTTTCGTGAGTGCTTTTCTGTGAAGGGTTTTTGATCTTTTAGTTCGCCTCGCTGTCCTGGTGTGCGAGTGGTGCTTTTTAGGCGCAGCCTACTTTATGGTAGCCGCTGCCTGTTTTACACTGAATACGCGTTATCGCGTTTGATTTTGATTGTGGCCAACGCAAAATCCACGTTGTCAGCGTATATGCGCCAGCCAACCACCCTCAGACCAGACTTCTTCCGTTCTTTAGCGCCGTTTCACGGCCACCCGTTCTTTATTGTCGGGGATTTTAACTGCGTGCTTGACCCCGACCGGGATGCACGTGCAGTTGGCGAGATGCGGTGGTCCTTAGCGCACACGGTTGAATTGCGGCGCATCCTGAGTCAATTCGAGTGATGCATGCTGCCGTTTTACGGTGGTGGCGGTGGGGATTAAAACATTTATTTACCATTAACTGTTGACAGAGAGGTGCTTGGGTTGGGGCCCTGCTGGCCCCTTCCCCACACAATTCTAGATGGAGCCCCTATTTCCAAGAACAGGGAGATAGCCCAGGGAGAGAGTGTGCGAGTGGCCTGATCGGACTGTTCGTCTCCCAGGAGTCCCTGGTGGCCGGGGGCCCAAATCAGGCTACGCGGAGTTGGATCTACGTATTGACAGCTAGGCTGCAGATTGCGCCAGGCAAGCGGAGGCGCCCTTCCCAGCTCATAGTTCCGACAGGCCCCTCGCGAGTCGGTTATCATGTGTTTCGACTTAGGATTTGTGAGTGCCAGAGCAATGACAATCTCCTGCCTCGTGTGTTGCGCTGCAGGCTTTGAAAGTGAGCATGATAACTGTGTCTGTATTGTGTACGACTGCGGCCGTGTTCTACCCCCGTGATGTGGGCCAGCAACGTCCGCGTAATACACGCGTTTTTTGGGAACCATAGTATCGGGCCAACGCTCCCGCGCATGCCTGGCGACGACCGCCACTGTCTTCTCTCGACATGTTGCTGGGAAGATGTTTGACCTAGAAGGTGCGTATCCAGGGTTGTGGCACCCTGTCCCTTTACTCAATGTCTTAGTCGTGTTTGATGTGTCGCCGGTCCAAGAGGAAGCGACCGCACCTGGCCTGTGCAAAACGCTTGTATTGGTTGACTAAGTGGGCTCTCAAAGCTCCCGGAAGATGTTTACCACACCCAGTGCTATGAGGTGGCTGGTAGAGGTAGAGACCGGGAGGTCCAGCGCCCGTTTCATGATTTTGCATAGGATGACGTCGAAGGCGTCATCTTCCTGTTTCCGCAGGTGGAGGTAGAAAGTCGAATACAAGATTCGACTGGTCATGAATGCTTTCGCCAGCCACCAGGCGTCCTTGCTTCGTAACCCACCGCGCTCGATGGAAACCCGGCGGACCATGCGGTCCACCTGGTCCCCCACCTGCCGGAGCTATGGCGAGTGTTGTGTCGCAGTGTCACTGGTTGTACATGAAGAGCCCGAGGACTCTGATTTACTTGGATTCGTGAATGGGACCGCTTTCCAGTGAGATACTGATTTGTGTCGAGCATGTGCGCGAGGGGCTCAGATGCACGAATTCCTATTTCTGCGGGGAGCATTGCAGACCAGTCTCGGGCATAGCGGTCCACTATGCTGGCGGCCGTTTGCAGGCTGGTCTCCATCTCCCCTAGGCGTCCTTCCTTGCGTAGCAAAGAGGGTGATGTCGGTGTACAGCGCGTGCTGCACCCCTTCGACCGCACCCAGCAGGGCAGGCAGGCGCATCATAGCAATGTTGAATAGCAGAGGGGACAGCACCGCGTCTTGTGGAGCCGCCCTCGTGCCGAGCAGGAAAAGTCTGTGCTCTTGATTTTGCATTCGGATGCAGGACAGTCTCTCCGTGAGAAATTGTTTCAGATAATTGAAGGTTTTGACGCCCGAGTGGGTTTGACTCAAGTAAGTATGACCACGTGAGTTACGTTGTCGAATGCTCCTTTCAGGTCGAGCGCGAGGACAATTTTGTCGTTTGGGGGCTGCTTGATGGGGTTCAGGATTTCGGGGCCAAGTTGCAGCAGGACATGCTGTGTGGATCTATGTGGGCGAAATTCGAACCCGGCATCCGCGAAGGTGCTGTGTTGTTCGATGTACAGTCGTGAGCAAAAGTGGAGAGACCTCGGCTCCGGGCGCGGGATGTGCTGCAGGGCCGCACCGCGGCGCTGCTATCTCGCGCCGCACGCTCGCTGCGAGAGTTCCGCGAGTTACGACAACCTTCACCCTCGCTCTCGTGGAGGTGCTTATCACACTTGATAAATTTCTAGTGCGGCGTCCGGCTACTCTGCAGCTGACGGTAGCACCGAAGGGGAGCGCGCATCGCAAAGCGCCTACACTCTCTTAAGGGAAAGCAGGGCGAACTGCTCCCCTCCTCCTCCGTTTTCGGCGCGTCGATGCAGCGCCTGTATCGGCATGCTGTTGGAAGGCACACGCGGCTTCCACTCGACTCCCGAATCACTAGGTAGAGAGGAATACATCGGGCCGTAAAATGCAAGGCACTGTGGAACCTCGCTTCGAACAGCCGCTTCGAATAAGTATTAAAAATGTTTGGCACTCACAAGGCTCTTTATTGCCATAAGAAATGAACAATCTGAACGCAACATCCAGCTAACACTTAACAAAGTTGCAACTGACGGCAATTACACCAGCAGCTCGGCAAGGCATCGAATCAGTGATGACGCAATGCCGGGGCGAGCACGAAGAGTCTGCCCTTGTTTTACGGCAGTCTACAGTTGATCAGCTGCAGCCGAGGCGGAGATTCCGGGCCGCAAGTTGCACCTTGATCAGCCCCCACACGTTTTCGATGGGGTTCAGATATGCACCTATTGGTGGCCATTCCAGCGTGCCGATGCTCAGCTCTTCCTGCAGTGTGCCCACGACGCGTGCTGTGTGAACAGGGCTACGATCCTGCTGGAAAAGAACGCAGCAGGAATGAAGGAAGCCTTCAATGCCCAGAAGGGGGCCCAGGCCAACCTTACTGATGACACCCCAGACATTGAAAGCGCACCTGCCACTTGACAGCACGTCCGTCACGTACGTGCTCGGGCAAATATCTATAAAACAGGAGGGCGGAGAGAGACGTAAAGATAAAAGCAAACCAGGTAACACACGATCTCTCTAGGCGAATGAAAGCAGTAATATATATTAGAATTTTTTTGGATCAAGAAGTTTATGGTATTTCACAGGTTCAACATCAAGTACCTGGTCAATTTTACAGTGCAGCTGTACACCTCTACCCTCCAACGAAATTTTCCTGTCGTCGGCATCGTCAACAAGAAACGCGAGGCCAAAAACTGAATGCTACTCATTGTGGAAAACTATCCAACAGCATAGAAATCTTATGTCACGCTTATAATAAAGCAGTCGTAATGTAAACTAACAAAAACACAGAAATGAAAATTAAGAATTTAAGATATTACAAATTAAATGAATAAAAAATAAAATGAAATAAAGAAAAAGAGAGATGGAGCCGAGGTTGTCCGTATCGATCGGTTTCCCTGCCTTCGGGATGTAGGTAACGAGGGACGTCTTCCATTCAGTGGGAAGGGGGTTCCCCCGTCCATATCACATTGATATATTCTAGAAGGTACTGGTACGCCGAATCAATGAGGTTCGCGAAATGTTTGACGGTGACCTTGTCCTGGCCCGGACGGTTCCTCTCTTCATTTTGACCAGGCTGGCCTGCAGATCGTGCAGCTGGAAAGGCTTGTCCAGTTCCGAGTTTTCCCAGCCTGCGTAGGAGTAGGCCGATCTGCGGGCGTCCTGAGTTGCGCACAGGTAGCGATCCCGAAGCGCTTGTGCCAACTGCGTTGCATTTCCTTGGACTGTGTGCATGGCTTTGTGAAGGTGCTTCTGCGTTTCTTTGCGAGTCTGTATTGGGTTGATGAAAGCTCGGAAGAGCCGCCACTTGTTGCGGCTCGACATTTTCATCGGCGCCGTGTTGCAGCGATGCACCAAGATGGAGTCGACAAGCAGGGCCGCGTACTCTGCTGCCTGCCGGGTGACGTCCGCAATGCGCTCTTTGAGCTTCTCGTTGTGTTTCTTCCCGGAGGTGGAGGAGGTGGTTGTCCACGTCCGTGGCCACCTACGTGACCTGTATCTGCTTCTGGTGGCAGCGGAGGTGCAATACGACTGGCCTGGACCAGTTCGAGTAGCCCTGCTTTGCGATGTTCGTGTTGGTGTCGGATGGCAAATTTTGGCGAAATAATAATAGTTTTTGGGGAAAGGAAATGGCGCAGTATATGTATCATATATCGTCGGACACCTGAACCGCGCCGTAGGGAAGGGATGAAGGAGGGAGTGAAAGAAGAAAGGAAGAAAGAGGTGCTGTAGTGGAGGGCTCCGCAATAATTTCGACCACCTGGGGATAATTAACGTGCAGTGACATTGCACAGCACATGGGCGCCTTAGCATTTTGCTTTCATAAAAACACAGCCGCCGCGGTCGGGTTCGAACCCGCGGGAACTCCGGATCAGTAGCCGAGTGCTCTAACCACTGAGCCATCGCGGCGGGTAAATTTTGGCGAAAGGTGGTCCGATTGGGGATGCACACATGCGTGGCGGCACTGGAGGGGCGTTCTAGGGTGCGTGTATAAACGGCGGTGTTGAGTATGCAGTGGTCGCTGCCGAGGGTCTTCTCGGTGTAGATCCAGTCTGCGTGTCTTACGTTGCGAGTGAAGGTGAGGTCCGGGCACGTGGCTCGGGTCACATATTTGTCTGCGTGGGTTGGAAATCCCGGGTCGGTGTGGAGGGTGAGGCCCATTGTGGACGCCAACTGCGCCAGTATGCGTCCGCGCACTTCTTCCTTACGATAGCCCCATAGCTGGCTAGGGGCGTTGGAGTCGCCCACAATCAGCAGGGGTCGCGACCCGCCTCTTTAAGCGCACGGCTAAAGAGGTCCGCGAAGGTCGCTCGCTGCAGTTTCGGGAAGCAGCATACATTAAGTACGTGCAGGGCAGGATCCCATCGGCGTAGGGGAAGGATCCCTAGTACAGCATACGAGTAAGGTATGTTGAGATTTCGGTGGCTGCAGAGTACGACTTGTGTAGGACTGACGACGAGGGGTTTCGCTGGGACGTCCCGTAGTTAGTCAACTTGGCCGCCGCTCCTGACCGGTGACCTTGCGGTTTTGATCTTCAAGTGAACCAGAGGTCACACCAAGACTAAGCCAATGTATAACTACGGTGAAGTTCCTTGTGTGTGCTACGAGGGTCCCCGTTCGACGGCGCGGCGTAGACGGAGCCCCCAGTGGCGGCGAAAGCACAACTGGACCCCCTTTCATAGTGTCGGCACGAGACGAACGCCGCCGCCGCCGCCGCGGGGAGACGGGCGTTATCTTCCCCAATTGCCGTAGCGGTTCCAGGGGGGCCTCGTTTCGGCGGGCCTGGCCCCGTGGGAAGACGGCGGGCATCATCAATCAACCCTCCCGAGCACATCCCAGGACAAGGGACCACTTTCCGGCCTTTTAGTGACCTCGCGTTCCGGCCTTGAGGGGCGAGTGTCATTTGATGGAGAACGGAGGCCGGTGACCCGCGGGAACCGACAGCGGGCCAGAGCGCGCCTTACCACAGCCGACGATATGCGCTACCTCGAAGACAACCTTCTTTCCCTCGGACTCAACACGTGAGGGGGGGCGAGACCGTAAGTGCGGTGGGGTGTTTGTGCGCCCAAGTGAAAAGCCCTAGGCCCCCCCACCCCCCCCCCTACTCCGGCGTGGGCGTCCTCCACCCTAGGGAGTGTGGGGATAAGAGGATATAAAAATCGACAAGGGAGTACCGAAGGAGTAACGCTCAGGACGACATCGTTCGCCAAGAGGGCCTTCAGCGCCGAAGCCCGACGGCGTGCAGCTTCTGCCAGCAACCGCTCGAGCCCAACTCCGGAGCCACTCCATCGCCCCCATGAAGTCGTCGGCACGTAAGCTCGGACGCCCCAGCCTCTGATGTATAATCTTAATCATGTGTAATTATTGAATATACCTGTTTGTTTAAACTGAGCCATACGGTGTCTCTTTGCCTCTCCGTCCCGTGTGGACCTGCGCATTATGGGGGTCATCACACTGGTGTCAGAAGTGGGGTCTCAAAAGCAAATGTCCTCTGAATGCTGCGACATTCATGACTTCAAAATTGTAATCAAAAGGGAATCACGGGACTGATTTGTGGGACTCTTACCCCCATTTGAGAGGCTTGAGGCACCGGAGGGCTTGAGTGAAAAAAAAAATGTCTGTATCTGAGGGAGCTCCCACTCCACAGCCGTCGCTCGGAGCAAGCATGCTGGCATTAGGAAGCGTCATTCCGACGTCTACGGGAGATAAGACAGGGGTTCCAATCTGCGATTTCTTTTCCATGCTAGAAGAGGTTGGGAAAATGGGGGGATGGTCCGATGCTCAAATGCTGGGAATGGCGAGGTGTAAGATGGCAGGAGCTGCTCATGATTTTGCCTGGCGAGACGAAAAAGTAAAATCCACAAAATCATTTGCGGAATTTAAGAAGCTCGCGTTTGAGCATTTCGACACTGAACCACGTCACGTGCGGGTACAGAGGTTCCGTGACGCCGGACAGATGGTAGGGGAGGACGTGCGAACATTTGCGTCGCGGCTTCAGCGCCTAGCACGCGATACGTTAAGCAGGGAGGAGGAAGGAGACCAGCTAAGGAAGAAATACGCGGAGGATATACTTAAAGAGGAAATGACCGCTTTGTTCGTGGCTGGTCTGCAAGACCCCGTGCGCCGGTTCGTGCTCTCGCGCAAGCCGAGCAATTTCGACCAAGCCGTGGAGGCCGCATTGGATGAGGAACGAAATGAGGCGTTAACGACAGCCGCAGCGAGAGTACGCGTCATAGAGAGAGCGGTGCTCAACCCTGAGGTTGCTCTCTTGACAGAGCGGTTAGATCGCTTGGAACAGCTGCTAACTCAGCAGGTAGAACGCCAGGTTGAAGCGCGCGCTCAACAGCGCCCATTCGCTGGAAACCGGAGACCGCCACAAAGCTACAGGCGCGGTATGCGAGATTTTGAAGAAATCGTATGCTTCGCTTGCCAGGGTCGCGGACACATCGCCAGGTTCTGCCAAAACGTGCGCCGTGGGGAGCCACAAAGAGAAGCAGGCGAGACACGCCCTAAGCAAGCCTACAGCGGGGCTCCAGATACCGAGTCAAAAAACTAGTTAGTCCTCCCCAGCCTGAGGAGCGTGGGGAGGGAGCAGTAGATGATGAGGTGGTGGTAGTTTGTGTGGCCGACGGGCATGCCCTGTTGTGCGTTGCAAGGTTAAATGGTTGTTGTATGGAATTGTTGATAGATACGGGGTCAAAGGTGACATTGCTTAAGGAGAGCAGTTTTAACACGCTTCGAAGGAAGGGGGACCGCGAGGTGTTGGAAGCGTCTGGTGGTATGGCAACCAAATTTGTAGGCATAACGGGGGATCCTCTTGGCATAAGTGGACTCTACCGGTTACACTTCTCTCTCGGCGGAATTGCATTGGAGCACCCCTGCTACGTATGCCCGGACACGGTGTCTCTGCCAAACGGAGTGTCAGGTATATTAGGGCAGGATTTTTTGAGAAAAGGGAAGGTAGTAGTCTCATTCTCTGAGGAAGAGGTTAATGCGGGCGGCTCAAAAGTTCCGTTTTTGAACAGGAGAGGGGCTGAGATTCGCATTACCGATATTGACACCCGTCAAACAGTGGGATCATTGGAGAAGGTATATTCGCGGGTTGCCGTCCGGCTGGTCGAGGAGGCGGTCGTCCTTCCTTGGTCGGAGCACATTTTGTACGCGTTTGTGCCTTCAGATGTAGAGAGCGGCGCCGTGGGAGTGCTTGAGCCGGTCGACTCTCTCAGCAATGGCCTGAAGGCAGCCGCGTGCCTCGTGACAGTTAATGACGCCCACAGAGTGCCCCTACGGGTGGTTAACTGTAGCCAGCAGCCACTGAGCCTTCCCAAGAACAAAACATTGGCTTTCTTCACCTCTGCGATAGAGCAACGTGAGCCCACCGATACGGTACTCGCAACTGTAGAGCATGCTAGTCCTTCGGCTGCTCCAAAGGTGTCGTTCGATCTTTCTCACGTAAAATCCAGGGAGAGGGAGGCTCTGGCTGGTTTGCTGAACGACTACTCGGAGGTATTCGCCGCGTCCAACCTGGATTTGGGCTGCTGTGGTGTTATAAAGCACAGGATAGAAACCGGCACTTCATCGCCCGTTTACCAGCGTGCGTACAGGATTCCTTACTCCCAACGTGAGGAGATGGAGCGGCAGGTGCAGGACCTGATTGATCGCGGCATTGTCGAACACTCAAAGTCACCCTGGGGAGCACCAGCACTATTGGTGGAAAAGCCAGATGGCTCGTATCGATTGGTAGTGGACTACCGCAAACTAAATGCCGTAACTCGCATCGATCCATACCCCATCCCCAATATACAGGAGACGCTTTCTCAGCTGGGCTCTGCCAGGTACTTCACGGTAGTGGACATGGCGGCGGGATTCTGGCAGATAGCAATGGATCCGGCAGATGCCGAGAAAACGGCATTCAACACGCCCTCAGGGCACTATGAATGGAAAAGAATGCCGATGGGTCTGGCCAACAGCCCTGCTGTCTGGCAGAGAACCGCTGATGTTATCCTGGCAGGTCTTCTGGGGAGGCTGTGCTTCGTGTATATGGATGACATTATCATATACAGTGACAGTTTTGAGAACCATTTGCGCGATATTGAGCAGGTTTTGGTGCGACTAAGAGCAGCGGGTCTCAAGCTGAAGCCCTCTAAGTGCCAATTCCTCAAAAACGAGGTGAAATACCTCGGGCACGTTGTTTCAGCTGACGGCGTGCGACCGGACCCTGAGAAACTAAGGTGTGTCTCGGATTTTCCATCCCCGACTAGCGTCCGCCAGGTCCGGCAGTTTCTCGGCCTGATCGGTTACTACCGAAGGCACATAGAGGAGTTCGCCAAGCTCGCTAAGCCGCTCACCGCCTTAACAGCCAAAAATGTCGCCTTTCGCTGGGACGAAAACGCGGAGGATGCTTTTGGGGCCCTGAAAAGGAAGCTAATGAGTGCACCGCTGTTGCGCCACCCGGATTTTAATTTGCCCTTCGTTATGGCCACAGATGCGTCAAAGTTCGCAGTTGGTGCCGTGCTATCTCAGGTTATCGAGGGCAAAGAACATCCCGTTGCTTTTGCTAGCCGACAGCTGAGCCCCACAGAGCAAAAGTACGGAGCTACGGAAAGGGAGTGCCTCGCCGTTGTCTGGGCAGTAAAGCACTTCAGATGCTACCTTTACGGCCGCAAATTCAAGCTAGTCACAGACTGCCATCCTCTGAAATGGGTGATGAGTGTCAGGGACCCTAGCTCGCGACTCGCTAGATGGAATCTACACCTGCAGGAATACTGCTTTGAAGTTGAGCACAAGTCAGGAAAGACACATCTGAATGCTGATGCACTCAGCCGCACAGCTGCCGTGGCAGCTATAGATGAGTTTGTCCCCGTAGTCGACCCCGCCGAATTACGCACAGAGCAGTGCAAAGATCCTGACCTGAAGCGAATAATCGAAAGCTTAGAGGGCGCATCGTCTCACCCCGAACAGCTAGGTTATTTCATTGGCAAAGACGGCACCCTGTGTCGGCGCACGAGGCCAACCAGGAAAGGGAGACCAGAGAAAACCGCTTGGGAGAGAGTCGTCATACCTCGGTCGTGGACAGAAAGGGTTCTTCGCGCGTTTCACGATGCGCCATGCGCCGGTCATTTTGGCGTAGCGAAGACACGCAGGCGTGTGGAGCGTTTGTACTTTTGGAGTGGCATGCGACAGGATGTTAGAGACTACTGTGCGAAGTGTCATTCCTGTCTCGAAAGAAAAACACCCAAGGGACGAAGACCAGCTCCAATTCAGCCGTTCCCTGAGGTTTCGGCTCCCTTCGAGCGGACAGGTATGGACATAATGGGCCCATTGCCCACGACCACTTCCGGAAACAAGTACATTTTAGTATTTGTCGATCACCTTTCAAAATACGCGGAAGCGGTAGCACTCCCAGATCAGAAGGCAGACACGGTTGCAAGAGCATTTGTCGAACAGATCGTGCTCCGACATGGACCCCCGAGGCAACTCTTGACAGATCGGGGAACGAACTTCGTGTCGCAGCTAATGAGGAGAGTTTGCGAGCTGCTTAAGATCGCTAAGAAGCAGACAACACCGTACCATCCGGCTTGCAACGGCGCGGTGGAGCGACTGAACCAAACCGTGGCCGGGTTCCTGTCGCATTTTGTTTCGCGCGACCAGCGGGACTGGGACTTGTGGCTCCCGTATGCAATGTTTGCCTACAATTCCGCAGCACACGAGAGCACGGGCGAATCGCCATTCTTTCTTCTCTACGGCCGAGACCCGGACCAGCCTAGTGAAGTGCCAGAGGGCCCCCGTCGTGTCCCATACGCTTCACTGGACGACTATAAGGTTGAGCTAGAATCGCGCTTGCAAGTGGCGAGGGACATCGCAAAGGAGGCCTTAAAGAAAGCGGCGAAGCGCAGGAAGGAGGTGCACGATCGCAGTGCTAGAGACGCGCCGTTTGATGTGGGGGACAGCGTGTACATTGAAAACTGCCAAAGGCAGATTGGGCTAGCTCGTAAGTTCCAGACGAAGTGGAGAGGACCGTGCGAGGTTGTCGAGAAGCTTTCTCCGGTAAACTTCAGAGTCCGAGACGTGAACCGGCGCTTGATAAGGATACACGCAAATCGCCTCAAGTCGGCACCGGTTCAGTATTCACGAAATGAGGAAAGGGAAAGCGCGGATTTTGATGGGGACAGAAGTGAAGCGGAGCGCGCAGATAGTTCGCAAGAAACGCCCTCTCCTGCATTTGTTCGGCAGGCGCCCGAGGTGACGGCCGGAATGCCACCGGATTTACTTCATGCATTGCTAGAAGAAGAAGCGCGCGAGGTTGCCGCGCAGATAACGCCAGGAGAGGCTCCTGCCACGAGCCCTCGCGAGTCCCAAAGCAGACAAAGGGTCACAGACTTACTTAGTATGACTCATGAAGGCCGATATCCGCTGCGAAATCGGAAAGCTAAGTCGGACTAATGGCGTAAACAGAGCGGAGTTGTGAACTGGTTAGAATTGTGTAATGCCGCAGCTCATAACATTGCTATGTGCTTATGTGTTAAGTTATCGGAGTTGGTAGTTAAACCTTTCTGTCATTAAGTAACACCTTCACAGGAGAGCATGCGGAGCGCATGCAGAACCTGCCCTACTTCCTTTCGTTATCTATATTTTTGTCTGTGCCGTGATCGTGCTAGAAGTGGGAGCTCCTTTGTAACTGTGGTAAATTTATTTCGTCCAGTTTGGACTAGAAAGGAGAGGCTTGGGTGCTGAGTTTCATGTTTATCTGTAAAAGAAGATCAGTGCTGCCCCTGGAGACGCCAGTTATTGACAGCGGAGGCATATGGTGTTGTGCAGTGGTGTTGAGTGCAGCGAAAAGTGTTTTGTCGGACGCACTGTGCGAGGCGATTCAGAAAGACAAGGGGAGCTGCGTGGACTCAAATGTTCGGAGAACATTCTTCTGGAGGGTGAGCGAGTGTGACGTTCCTTGTGTGTGCTACGAGGATCCACGTTCGACGGCGCGGCGTAGACGGAGCCCCCAGTGGCGGCGAAAGCACAACCGGACCCCCTTTCATTGTGTCGGCACGAGACGAACGCCGCCGCCGCCGCCGCCACGGGGAGACGGGCGTTATCTTCCCCAATTGCCGTAGCGGTTCCAGGGGGGCCTCGTTTCGGCGGGCCTGGCCCCGTGGCAAGACGGCGGGCATCATCAATCAACCCTCCCGAGCACATCCCAGGACAAGGGACCACTTTCCCGGCCTTTTAGTGACCTCGCGTTCCGGCCTTGAGGGGCGAGTGTCATTTGATGGAGAACGGAGGCCGGTGACCCGCGGGAACCGACAGCGGGCCAGAGCGCGCCTTACCACAGCCGACGCTATGCGCTACCTCGAAGACAACCTTCTTTCCCTCGGACTCAACACGTGAGGGGGGCGAGACCGTAAGTGCGGTGGTGTGTTTGTGCGCCCAAGTGAAAGCCCTAGCCCCCACCCCCACCCCTCCGGCGTGGGCGTCCTCACCCTAGGGAGTGTGGGGATAAGAGGATATAAAAATCGACAAGGAGTACCGAAGGAGTAACGCTCAGGACGACATCGTTCGCCTAGGGGGCCTTCCGCGCCGAAGCCCGACGGCGTGCAGCTTCTGCCAGCAACCGCTCGAGCTCAACTCCGGAGCCCCTCCATCGTCCCCATGAAGTCGTCGGCACGTAAGCTCGGACGCCCCAGCCTCTGATGTATAATCTTAATCATGTGTAATTATTGAATATATCTGTTTGTTTAAACTGAGCCATACGGTGTCTCTTTGCCTCTCCGTCCCGTGTGGACCTGCGCATTATGGGGGGTCATCACACTACGGTGTCCTACCACATGCTGCCCCAGACGCCCCAAGGTCACGTCAGGGTCAAAGGTCGAATACAAAGCTAAGAAACAATGAGGGTGTGACGTGGACACCTCAGTTGCGCTTTAAGCTACGTGCCAGTAGTCATATGTGCGCTGCATGCGTTGGCACTTACAACCTTGTAGCAGACACGCGGCACCGAAGCTATAGACCATTGGTGTTCTTTGTGTTCATAGGTGTTAGCTTTGACAGCGTTCTCGACGCCGATGATTTTGAGGAAAGGAAAGGCGCATAACTGGCTCCCTGGTTCAGTGCACGCCGCAATCGCACTTTGGGGTACGTGGCTTTTGCGAGATAGAGATTTGTGGCCTGCATGCATTAGCGCTGACAACGTTGTGGCAGACACGCGCCACTGCAGCAATACGCCGCAGCGTTCATTGGGTGACCAACCTCTCGCGATCAACCATTAAGTTAGCCGAGACCTGCCAGGTTGGGCGCGTTGCCTGTCCAGTGTGCGGAACGCACTCAACATTACAGAGGCCAAGCCGCGTCTACTTGCCCGATATACCACAGCTTCTGCTCTCTAACCAGGTTGAGCAGTAGCTAAACCGCAGGTAATTTTCTTATCAATTCGCGCATTTCTAAGCTTTGATATTCAATGTTGTATCAAAGGAGATGGAGTTAGAAGTAATTTAATGAAAGGAAAGGCGGAGAGTGAAAAAGGCGGTAAGGTTATCCAGCCTGCTACTCAACACTGAAGAAAGGGGAAAGGAAAGGAAAATGGAGAGTGAAGGTGCGAATGGAGTGTGATCATGCCAAAATACAATGAATTGCGTGGAGTGGTTTGAGTCAGAGGAGTCGGTACTTGGGATTAGAAAAAAAATTATAGCCAATCAAAGAGGTACTACAAGAATCTTCGGTCATGGTATGGAGAAGTCTGAGAGTTATAGAATTGCTTCGGATAAGAAATGACGAACTACGCCACCTCCCAGAACACGAACAAGTACAGTGGGTTTGGAGTTCAAAATTGCGGGAATATTTCGTTCTTGGTTGAAAGAGGGCCGGCAGCAGGTATGGACCATTTCTCCTGCGGTAGTTGCGCCGACTTTTAATGAGAAGTAAGAAATTAGTGCACCTTTCAGTTTCAGATAACCGATCAATCCAATCATTTGGGATCTCATTGACACCCCGCCTGATACGCTCCAAGTCGGCGAGCGCCTCCTCCTTCTATTCTCGTTATCTCAACTTTCTCTGCTCCTGTTCTCTGACGCACGCCCCATCGCGCCCCCTGGGGATTGGCGATTTTTTGGGAAAGGAAATGGCCCAGTATGAGAGAGTGAAAGAACTCCCTTTAATTGGATGTTTGTGGGGAGCGCGTGCACTTTCGTTCCTTCCCTTTTACTGTTGACCCGATGTACCCGGGTTGAAAACAGAATATTGGTTTTGAGGGAAATCCAATATTGGTTTTGAGGGAAAAAAACGCTATGGCGCCCGTGTGCTGTGCGATGTCAGTGCACGTTAAAGATCCCCAGGTGGTCGAAATTATTCCGAAGCCCTCCACTACGGCGCCTGTTACTTCCTTTCTTCTTTCACTCCCTCCTTTATCCCTTCCCTTACGGCGCGGTTCAGGTGTCCAACGATATATGAGACAGATACTGCGCCATTTCCTTTCCCCAAAAAACTAATTATTATTATTATTATTGAGGGAAACGTCTTCACAGGGTTAATGAATTCTTTTCGCTTTTTCTCTTTTCCACGAAAACCAATTTTCAAATTATGGAGGCGAAACGCAAAGGCGCCCGTGTGCTGTGCGGTGTTAGGGAACGTTAAATATCCCCAGGTGGTCGAAATTATTACGCAGCCCTCCACTACGGCACCTCTATCTTCCTCTCTTTTTTCACTCCATCTTTTATCACTTCCCTTACGGCGTGGTTCAGGTGTCCAACGATATGAGACAGATACTAGGTCATTCCCTTTCCCCAAAGACCAATTATTGTTATTATTATCATTATTATCTGGGGGAAGGAAATGGCGCAGTGTCTGAAAAGCGCGGGCAAAAGCCCTACACAAGAACTATTCTCAGCTCCAGGAGACAGCCTACATCGATGTCGTGGAGTATCCTGACAAGAAAGTGGCTTTCGCGATAGGGATAGTCGGCAACTCGGGCAACCCCCTTGCAGCGGCCACTGTTAAGGCGAAGCACGCGGAGGAGGCGGCTATCGCCCTGGCCATCTCCTCAACGGAGGCTGAATATGTTCTCAGCGATTCCAAGACAGCCGTGCGAAATTTTGCGAAAGGCGGAGTCCACGCTGCCACCACGTATTCTTCAGAGACAGTCCAATGTAGCACCTAGCTAAAGTGTACTAGAAGAGGGCAGTGGGCTCACTGCCCGTCGTTCCCTGTTGCCGTTCATGTCAAGCACGAAAGGTGGCGCCACCAGCAACTTCACTGTAGCTTCGTGCTGGTCGGCGCTGTTTGGTCGCTCACAAATATGTACGCGCTGCTTTAATTCCTGAACCTACTTTTATGGGGGAAACGGCTGACGGACGCTCCGTACATGATCTGCAAAGGAATTCATTAGTTAGCGTTTTTATGCCGAAAGGCCGCGGCGCGGCGCTGATGTCAACTTCACTGTAGCGGGCCGTGTCGACCGTGTTGGAGCACGTGCGTGCGTGCGTGCGTGCTTGCGTTAATTATCGCGTTTTCTTGAAACGTCGTGCTGTTGGCGTTTTGTCTATGACGCACGTGCTCCAACACGGTCGACACGGCCCGCTACAGTGAAGTTGACATCATCGCCGCACCGCGGCCTTTCGGTGAAGCAAAAATCGTCGACATTTCCGGCGCGCCCGCCAGTGGGAGCTTGGCTGGAGAGTAAGCCCACTGCCCCCTTCTAGTACACTTTAACCTAGCCGCCAGACTCAAATTATCTGGGTGCCTGCGCTCTCGTCCCACCCGGGGAACGAAGCAGCCCACGATTTTGCCCGAGGATTTGTTAACCGCGCGGTGCCTGACCAAACCTGAGGTAGGCCAGGGAGCGCATGGTCACGTATCACGATATAACTATGCACTATCGTAATAATAGACTTCAATACCCACCCCCCGATAGGCATTTCACCAAACCTCAGCAGGTGGCAGGAGACAACTCCAGAAAAACACTTTCCCTAACCCTTATGAAAACTCCATTATGTATCCGGGAGTATTCTTGCCCCAGGGTAAGCTATGTGGCCAAGATATGGCCGACTTAGCCCATATACTGCATGAATGTCCACGGGACACACCGCCGATGGACCTGCAGCTCTCGAACCACGACGAGTGGCCGGTTGCGTTGCTCAGCCCGAAGACCCAATTCCGGGCCGTGAGCCAATCTTTGGAAGTCGCCGAGGGCCAACGGCTGCTGAACAAATCACGCAACCAGCAGTGAAGCAGGGAAAGAAGAAAAGCGCAATGGAGACCCCACTCAATCTACGAAAGAGCACCTTGGTATGAATTTTGACGAAAATAAAGTTTTTACCACAACCACCGCCTGTCTCGCATATCGGCTGACACCTGAACCGCGCCGTAAGGAAAGGGGTAAAGGAGTGAGGGAAGGAATGAAGAAAGAGGTGCTGTAGTGAAGGGCTCCGGAATAATTTCGACCACCTGGGGATCTTTAACGAGCACTGACATCGCACAGCACACGGGCGCTTTTGCGTTTCGCCTCCATCGAAACGCGGCCGCCGCGGTCAGGTTCGAACCCCGCTACTACGGATCAGTAGCCGTGTGCCCCAGCCACTGAGCCACCGCGGCGGGTGAGTACCCAGGTTCGAGCCCGACTGCGGCGGCCGCGTTTCGTTGGAGGCGGTAGTAGTAGTAGTAGTAAATGGTTTTATTAAAAGAACAATAAAAAGGAAGGAAAAAATTTTTGCCAGCCCCGGCATCTGCCATTGACACTGAAGCACCTGAACTGGGGCAGAGGAAATAAAGAATAGCAGGCAGAATGCAGACATGAAATGAAAGAGGTGAGGGGACAGAAAGAGAGGATAGGAGGGGAGGTATTGTACACAAAAACTGCACAATAAGAGGCATAACGCAAAAGGCGCCTATGTGCTGTCAAGGAGGATATATAAAACTTGCTGGAGTGGAGAGGGCGCGCTCCGACCGAAGCCTTCGTCCGCCATCTTACCAGAGGCAGAAAGCGCGCTCGGCGCCAGCGGCACCGGCTCGCGCTGCTGTTTTCGTGAGTTGGTCTGCAGTGCAAGTTGATGTGAGGGGCATGTAAACACCATCGATTTGATTATGGTTGCCTCTTGCGTTGCCTACGGATGTGCGAACAGGCTGAAGAAGGGTTGTGGCCTCACGTTTCACCTGTAAGTATACGAGAACACGTTCATTGAGCCACTACGCTCGCGTTGCCGATGGATGTCAACTGATAAGTTGTGTGTGTGTGCAACGACTAATAGTCCTGGAATTGCCGACAGGTTTCCAAAAGATCCGGAGCTGCGGAGCCTGTGGGAGCGGGCTGTTCGCCGTGAAAGGTGGCATGCGAAAGATGGAGATCGCCTTTGCTGTGTGCATTTCGCGCCGGAGTGCTTCGACCGCACCGGACAGACAACGCGACTGCGTGCGGGTAGTGTTCCTTCTGTGTTCCCTGCGTTTCCGGAGCATCTACAGAAGCCCGTGAGTATGTTAGAACGTCGCGCGATGTATTTGTGGCGGTCTCGTTTTCGTTGAAAAGAAGTGACCGTGATAAGCCGGATAAAAATCAACACTGTGTGCCCTGCCAGCTGCAAAAGCGAGAAATGCGACTGAGTTTCTCGAGCTCATTAGACCGCGGATGTCGTTTTCAACTAATGTCATTAAATTTACCATTGTTACATCTAATGAAGGGCATTACCTTTGAATGACATTCTATGAAAATTACATCAAATTTTCCGTCTGGCAGGGTCGCCTCAGCTAGGCTGTAACCATGACATTGGATAGAGACCGCTATTGCGCCTAGATTTTGCACAGCTTCAATTTTTTTTTCATTTTCATAGGATAAAAAGTACGAAAACTGCTACTCATAACCGTAGGCTGCAGATGCGGCTTCAGTCTGCAAATCTGTTCAGTAAGCGCGCGTCGGTGGTGACGTGAAGAGATCTAATTAATATGCAAGCTCAGATGCTAAACAAAATAAACAGGCTAATGATTTGAAAAGATGCTTAAGCGAAATTTGAAAATAACATACATCCACCTTTATGAAGCAGTAAGTTTTGGTAGCAAACGAGGCATAGCTTTACAACTGCTCTTATTTTTCTCTGACTTGAGACTCATCAGATGTACATATGGCGTCTATTTCAGGTGAAAAGGAAGCGTCCAGGCCGCAAGCATGAAGACACCCCAGCCAATAACTGCTCACCGCAGCATGAAAAGTCTGAAGCTGAAGAAGAGCCACCTGTGCCTTCACCCACCAAACAATGGTACAAAGAAAAAGTCAGTGCCTCTGAGGAAGAAATAACTCAGCTGAAAAAGAAAGTTAAAACTTTGCAGCAAACGAAGCGAAGACTCACAAAGAGAAATGAGACAGCGCAAGAAATTATCAAGGAAATCAGAGATCAAAAACTCCTTTCAGAAGAAGGATCACAGGTGTTCACGTCTTCATTTTCAAGTGATATTCAGCAGCTTCTGAACAGAGCGGGCAACAAGCAAAAGGGTGTATACACACCCGAGCTCCGCGCGTTCGCGCTGACTTTGCATTTTTATTCCCCGGCCGCGTATGACTACGTCAGGTCCAAATTCAATGATGCCCTTCCTTCACAGCGGACACTTAGGCAATGGTATCGCTCAGTCCACGGAGCTCCTGGCTTTACAGATGAAGCATTTTGCTTCCTTCAAAAATTTACACAATCACGGAATGAGCCATTCTACTGCGCTCTGATCGTGGACGACATGGCCATAAGAAAACATGTAGAACTTGTTGGAAACAAAATAGTCGGGTATGTGGACTTTGGAACAGGGCTAGATGACGACAGTCTCCCTGAAGCGAGAAATGTGTGTGTGTACATGATTGTTGGTGTAAATGTCAGAATCAAGATGCCTGTCGCTTACTTTTTGATCGACACACTCACTGGTGCCGAGAGGGCGGAGCTGACTAAGCAGTGCATTGACAAGCTTGAGTCAGTGCATGCTAATGTCATCTCTCTTACATTTGATGGTGCCTCCTCTAACTTCACTATGGCGAAATGTTTAGGCGCTGAGCTTCTACCGTGTTCTCACCGGTTTTCTACAAGCTTTGTCAACCCTGCTGACTGCACCAAAAACATTCAGTTTATCTTAGATGCCTGTCACATGATTAAGCTTGTGCGGAACTCATTGGCAACTGTAAGCCACCTTATTGACATGGAAGGAAATCACGTGAAGTGGGCTTATATACTGGCATTGGAGGCATTGCAACGTGGAGAAGGGTTGCGGCTTGGAAACAAGCTCACAAAGGTGCATGTCCAGTGGGAAAAGCAAAAAATGAAAGTACGATATGCAGTACAAGCGTTGAGTGCTTCAGTTGCTGACGCCTTGGACTTCTGCGAACAAGTGCTCAAGCTGCCACAGTTCAAGGGTGCCACTGCAACAGCTAAGTTCATTAGGCTTTTTGATCGCTTGTTCGACATCATGAACTCTCGAAACCCACTTGCAAGGTCCTATAAGGCACCTCTTCGCAAGCAGAATGAAGCCAACTGGAAGCTATTCTTTTCCGAGGCCCGTGCCTACATACAAGGGCTAAGAGACCCGGCAGGGCGTCCAGTAATAGAAGGGCTGAAGAAAACTGGGTTCGTTGGATTTTTGGTGTGCATGACCAGCACAGAAAAATTGTTCGATGAGCTTGTTCGCAAGGATCAGCTGAAATACTTGCTGACGCACAAGCTTAGCCAAGATCACGCCGAAAACTTCTTCGGGTCCATACGTGCACGAGGTGGTCATAACAACCCAACCGCTGCGCAGTTCATGGCTGCATACAAGCGTCTGTTGGTTCAGACAGAAGTGACTTCATCAAGCTCTGGAAACTGCTCCCAAGACATAGTCTCAATTCTAAATCCAACAACTACAGGAGCTTTGGTAGGTGAAAGCAGCATGCTTACTGATATGCGCAGGTCATCAATCCTGCAGGCCGACGACCACAACTATACCCATCGCATTGACTGCCCAGAAAGCCTGTCAGCTTTTGTCGGTGCTGTAGTGCCGTACATTGCAGGTTTCGTCGTTCAGAAAGTTCGTTCAACGGTAACATGTGAACTGTGCATCGCAGCCCTGCACTCGGATGAACTGGCACCTTTAATTAGGCAAAAGAGCCGAGGTGGACTCATTTCACCGTCACAAGACGTCGTTGGCCTGTGTGAAGCAGTTGAAAAGGGGCTGCGACGGCTACAGGCAGAATATGATACTATTAAAATGGTGACGGTAAGATCAAAACACCTCATCCTTGAAGTCCTGGGCACCTGCACAGAGAAAAACTGGTTCCAGAAACTGGAGGACCACATCCTTGATCTTGATCCACTTGATAACCATATTTATATTTTGTGCAAAAAAATCGCTGAAGAATATATAAAAGTGAGAATACACCACATGACGAAAGAACGAAACCGTGAACTGATCAAAAACAAAGTGAGACCACTTTTGTCGAGGGTGATTATTTTCAATCACCAGTAGGGTGTTTGTCATGGTGTTCTTGACTGTATGTGAGATTTTCTCCTTAATATCTGCTCATTTGAACTGCCTTCTGCATATCAGTTGGCTGCTGGTTGATGGTAAATAAACGACTACAACTAGAACCGCACATTTGCATTCCTTTCTAAATGGGAGCAGCTGCATCAGCAAAGCGAAAAAGCGCGAGCGCAGCTGCATTACGCTTTTCTCCTTAATATTTGTACAGTTACACTGCCTTTTACATGCCAGTTTTCTGCTAGCTGATGGAAAATAAATGTATATAACTAGAACCACTCGTTTTTGTTGCTCTGTAAATGCGAGCAACGTCATCCGCAGCGCGGAAAAGCACGAGCGCGGCAGTGCTAAGCTTTTCTGCTTAATATTTGAGCTGGAAAACTGCCTTGTACATGCCAGTTTCCCTCTGGTTGACGAAAAATAGACGTTTAATACTAGAACCGCTCGTTAGCGTTGCTTTGTAAACGCGAAAAAGCGCGGCTGCGCTATGCTTTTCTCCTTAATATTTCCGCAGTTAAATAGCCTTCATCACGCCAGTTGGCTGCTATAGTTGATGGGAGATAACCGTTTACAACCAGAAGCACTTGTTTTCATTGGTTTCTGAATGCGAGCGCCTTCATGAGCAGCGCGAAAAAGTAGAAGCGCGGACAGGCGCGGCTGCCTTTTGCCTCTGGTAAGATGGCCGCCGGCCGTTCGGCGCGGCTTCACCCTTGCCCATAGGCGCGTATAGGCGGCTTCCACTCCAGCAAGTTTTATATATATATCCTCCTTGTGTGCTGTACGATGTCAGTGCACGTTAAAGGTTCCCAGGTGGTCGAAATTTTCCCTAGACCTCCACTACCGCACCTCTTTTTTCCTTTCTTCTCTTAGTACCTCCTTCCTCCCTTCCCTTACGGCGCGGTTCCGCTGTCCACCGAGATATGTGAGGAAGTTACTGCGTCATTTCCTTTCCTGAAAAACCGATTTTTTTTTATTTAGACATCGCGTGGTGGTGAAAAAACGTTATTGAAGTGAAGGCCTAATAATAAAATTTACGCAGCATTGCGGGCTGCCTTGAGGCTGCCGGTTGTGGCGTCCAGGCGGTGCCTTGTCGCGACGTCCTCTGCCCACGTCACCAAGCGAAGTTGGAGACCCGGCTCAATCCTGGGCAAAGCAGCCTGCCACTGCTGCGGAGTGCTTAGGTGCAGAGAGGCAGGGGGCAAGTGTGCTGGGCAGGAGAATAGGATACGAGCGTAGCCGCCTCTTGGGCTGTCACATAAGCGGCAGGCCGGCGAGTACGTTACGGGGTGGAGCACGGCAAGACGTGCGCGAGTAAGAAAATGGCTGTGGTTTAGCTCTGGGTAAACCTGTAGTGACGCTATAGCTGCATCTGGCCGAGTGGAACTCGCTCAGTCAAATTGCAAAGTCAGTCTTACGCCGCTCCGTTTCGCTGGGAGTTCCTTCTTCATCTTCGTCCCTGGACATGGATTCACTCTCCCCCTCTCCGCTCCCCCACTCTGTTTTGCCGGCTAGCCGCGCCGCCGCCAGCTGCTTCGCATCACGTGATCAACCACGTGACCAACCACGTGGCCAGCCACGGCGCCGCCACGGAGCTCAAGGGCGGCCACGCAGCTCATTGGGTGCCACGCTGAAGGCTCGAAGTGCTCGCGTAATGTAGCTATCGCTACAAAAGGCGTGGGCCTGAAGGTGGCGGCACAAGTGTTGGAGCTGTTAGGAAAGGGATTTGTGCGGAGGGGGATAGTGAACCGAGAGAGTGATTGATTCATTTAAACAAATTTTATTTCCATCAGAAAAAAGGCGCCTCCCTCCCCGCCCCCTGCACGCAGGCCTGGAAAGACAAGGAGTCGTGAGAACGCGGATTAGAGGCTGGCAGGCAGCCCTTGGCTTGTTGCAGCCTCTTCCGCAAGATGGATGGTGCGTCGCTGGATGGTAGGGTCCGAGCTTCGCAGCAGGGTCTCCCAGGCTTCTCTGCTCACTATATTTTGTCCCATCCCTGGAGATTGTAGGCGCACCCAAATTATCTAGTGGAGGGTCCCTCTCGCCCCCACAGTGTGTGCATCGATCATGTGACCTCAGCTCTGGGTACACGTGGTAAGCTCATACCGGGCTCATAAATGTATTGGTTTGTAGCCGCCTCCACGCTGCAGCTTCTTTATTATTTAATTTTGGGTCGGGCGGGGGTACCAGCCTACGTCCTAATTTGTAACGGTAACCAATTTCCCCATATTATTGCAGACTGCCGTCGTATGCCCAGTGTGCGGGGCGGCTCGACGGCTACCCGGAAGTAGAGAGCTGGGGCTAGCTCGTGAGCCGCCTCCTTACCAGGAACGGCAGTTTGCGCGTTTGTCGAAATTAACTGAATTTTCATATTCAGCTTTCTTTGAGTGAGGATTTTGGCCTCTTCCAGTGATGTCCTCCCCTTTCAAAAATTTTGGATGGCATTTTGCTGTCGCTAACTATGAACTTGGCTTCCGTTCCTACGCAAGCGAGCGCTATCGCAGCTTCCTCCGCAGTCTCTATGTTGCGGCCTCGGATGGCTGCCATGGATACCGGTGCCCCTCGGCCATCGACTACTGAGGCTACCGCCGAACCCGTTCTGCTACTCGCCGCATCAACATAGGCGACTTCCTTCGCTTCCATATTTTCGAACCTCTGCTGTGGTGCTATAGCTTCGGCTCGTTTGGCCCTTCCTTCTACGTTAAAATCTGGGTGCAAGTTTCTAGACAACGGGGCGGGGGGCTGCCAAGGCGTTCCTGCTTTCCCTACTAATTTCGACTTTGGTTTGAATCCCTCTGTCTGGATTGATTCCCACTTTTGCGAGGGTGAGCCGAGAGAGGCGGTAGTGCAAGGTAATATCATGGTACGTGAGGAGCGCGTCGCGCCTATCGATTCCCGGAGGGGGCGGGCTTGCTCGGCCAGTCAATTCGCGAGTGATGGAATTAGCCGCCTCGTTGCCAGGATGGGTCGCGTGAGCGGGCACCCTGATGATTTTGATTGAGCGAGAGGGGACGGTGCCAGAACGGAAGATGCCGATGGCCGGGGGTGCCACCCGTCCAACCGCGCGTAGTTGTAGACCGCAGGTTTGGAGTCACTGAAAATGTATTCCGCGGAGGTTTGCGTGATAGCAAGTGCAATAGCTGCCTGCTCGGCGTCTACAGAGGTCGAAGTATAGACTGAGGCAGTAAGAGTGGGTCGGAGAGAGCTGTCAGTGACTGCAAAGGTGTGGGCTGGGTAGCGGCGGTATATGGGCGCCATCCACGCAAGCCACGGCAGGTTTCCGTCTGTACTCACGCCAGATCGAGGGGCCTCGCGCTGTTCTACGGGAAGGGTGGTGTTCAGGATGGGTATTCTTTGGGAGGGGATGAACGGTTGGAAGGGAGGACACGTGGGAAGGGATGGGTAGTGAGGTGGGAAGGGGGATAAGAGGGGAGAGCTTAAGGGTGGAGAGAAGTGCGCAACCCTGGCGAGTGCGAGAGAAATGGAGGAACTGGGCCGTGCGATGGGCCTTCGTCAGCTCCGTAAGGGAGTTGTGGACGCCCATGGACGGTAGCCGAGCCGTCGAGCTAGATCTGGGAAGGGATAGGGCCGACTTATACGCCTGGCGAATGAGGCTGTTGACTCTGCCCTCCTCGATGCAAGAAAGGAAGAGATACGGAAGATAATAGATGAAGCGGCTTAGAACAAAGGCCTCGACCAGGCGGCAGAAGTCGTGTTCGCGCATGCCGTGGTGGCGATTGGCAATGCGGCGTATGAGGCGGATGGTCTGGTGTACAGTGTTTGTGAGCCGAGTGATGAGGGTGGTGTGCTTGCCGTTGAACTGAATAGTCCCAGAATGCGGAGGGTAGAGACAAGAGGAATGGGTGTGCCGTCAAGGTAGACGGTGAGCGGAGAGGGCGACAAGAAGGTCACCCCCCGAGGCAGAAGGAGCAAAAGCTCCGATTTGGTCGGGAAGCAGATCAACCCGGTAGCCCGGGCGTGAGTCACCACTGCATACACACCCGCCTGCAGAGTGGTCTCCATGTCGCCAAGATTGCCGGTGGTCACCCAGAGGGTGATGTCATCGGCGTAGAAAGCACGAGACAGAGCTGGGATAATGCGCCGAGCACGTGCCAACGGGAAGAGGGTTATGTTTAAAAGAAGAGGGGACATGGCACAACATTGGGGGGTACCCCCGTTGCCAAGGGAGAAAAAAAGAGAAGAAAGTAGGCCATATGAGATTTCGGCTGTGTGCTGGTGAGGAGAGCGGTGACGTAAGCATTGAGCATTAAATCCTAGGTGGACAAGTGGGGACGAAATCCGAGTTCTCTCCTGTCGTTCTTGTCTGGGGTCGAAACAACCTCCCAGCGGCCTCGGATTAAACTATTGCGCCTATCCCTCCTTCAGCTACGTTCATAGTGGTTGGCGGCAAAATAAGGTCGTATTGATCTCTATGACAAGGGATGACTGAAACACGCTAGCACGGGGGGTGTTGGCATTGCTTCTGCTTCACGCTCGAACTGGCCCGAAATTGGGCCCTCTAGGGAAGGAGGGCGGATGTGTCGTACTCCTGAGCTGTGCGCTGCCGCACTGGTGGTGGTGGTAGTGGTTTTATTAAAATAATAGTAAAAACGAAGGAAAATATTTTTGCTAGCCCCGGCATCTGCTATCGATACTGAAGCACCTGAGCTGGGGCAGCGGAAATAAAGGACAGCAGGCAGAGTGGAGAAATGAAATGAAAGAGGTGAGGGGACAGGAATAGAGGACAGGGGGAGAAGTAAACCGCACTGCGCGCTTTCCTTGGATTTTGAGGCCAAAAGCTTCACGACATTAAGTTGAAGCAATCGTAGCGTAGGCCGGAGAATGACCTTGAATGAGCTTCAGCCGAACCATGTTAGCCGTGCATGACGATATGTGGTACAGTTATGATGTCGAACCTTTCACCCCTGACCTTGACACATGACCTTTAGTTGACCATTGGCATTGGGTGATCTTTGTGTTGACGTTTAACCTTAAGACCATCCGATAGGGTGATGTGAAGCCACGTGATGACATCCGATGGGGGTGTCGTAAGACCATGTGATACATGTCATAGCAACGTAGTCGTATGGGTATACAGGGTGTCCACGCTAACTTTGGCCAGGCTTTAAAAATATGTTGCGGCACTATAAGGCGACGCGACCATGTTGCTGGCTATTCCATGGAGCTACTCACCATATTTTTTGTGTTGTGCTTAATTGCATAATTAGTCGAGATTAACTTCGCAAGCAACGAAGATAGGCGAAGAGGTCCAATTAAGCACAACAGAAAAATTATTATGAGTTGCACCATGGAATAGCCAGCAACATGCATTTGGTCGCGTCGTCTTCAGAGTGCCGCGGCATATTTTTAAAGTGTGGCTAAATTTAGCGTGAACACCCTGTATACAGCACGGCTGTCGCGAGCGTGTAGCGGGATCTGATTTCTGGTATCTAATTTAATATCTGATACGAGTCCCCTTTGGACAAAATGATATTAAACTTATTTTTCGAAATGTGCGGAGTGCTTGAAACATGCTTCACCTCCACCACACGTTGGCCCGGTGTTGCACTGCCTTCGGGATTGGCCTGGAACATTATAGCACGCGTCTTTTCTATCCTATCTTTAAACACTCCAACTTACTGCACGTGGTAGCGATTCTGGCTCAGCTTCAGCCAGTGGCCAGGCCGGTGCATTTTCCTTTTCATTCTTCCTGTCAACCACAGCAGCAGCACCACCACCAACGTGGTCCCATTTGGACCCAAGATATTAAACTTATTTTTGGAAACGTGGCGGAGTGCTTGAAGCTTGCTTCACCTCCATCACAGGTTGGCCCGGTATTGCACTGCCTTGTGGATCGGGCTGGGACACTACAGCGCGCGTCTTTTTTATTTTCTTTTCGCACATAGTAATAATAATAATAATATTATTAATTGGTTTTGGGGCAAGGAAATGGCGCATTATCTGTCTCATATATCGTTGGACACCTGAACCGCGCCGCAAGAGAAGGGGGAAAGGAGGGAGTGAAAGAAAGGAAGAAAGAGGTGCTGTAGTGGAGGGCTCCGGGATAATTTCGACCACCTGGGGATCTTTAACGTGCACTGGCATCGCACAGCACGCGGGCGCCTAAGCGTTTTTCCTCCATAAAAACGCAGCCGCCGCGATCGGGTTCGAACCCGGGAACTTCGGATCAGTAGTCGAGCGCCCTAACCACTGAGCCACCGCGGCGGGCCCGAGATTCTTTGCCTCTTTGGTTAAGGCGCGGTTGAGTTGTCCACCGATCTGCGAGGTGGTTACTGTGCCATTTCCTTTCCTCAAAAACCAATTTTCATATAATTATGACACAACCGTTCGTCATACTCCGTTACGGGTGGTGTCATAAGATTTTTCGTTGCATGCAGCATATGTCTCTTAGTCAGGTTAGAGGCTAGCTCACGGCAGGGACTCGAACCGCCGACATATGCACCTCTAATTGTATGCCTTTCCCCGGCTTTTAAAATTGTGCCGCAGCCGTGCCTCCTGAATGCGCGGCATATCCGGATTGTCCGGACCCGTGGAGTATCTGTTACGGGTCCAATGGACTTATTTTTGGAAATGTGGCGGAGAGTTTGAAGGATGCTTCACTCCCGCCATCGGTTGGCCCGGTATTGCACTACCTCCGGGATCGGCCTTGTCTTTAGCGCGTCTTTGCTATCCTGTCTTTCTATCCCCTCTTACAACTCTCCTTCTATCTGCACGTGGTAGCGATTGTGGCTCGGCTTGAGCCAGTGAGCAGGCCTGTGCACTTTCCTTTTCATTCTTCCTGGCAACAACTGACTGACTGACTTTAGCGTTCCGGTCGCTGTCATGCGAGTTCTTGTTGCACATAGCATACATCTGCCATTCAAGTTTAATGCTAGCTCGCGACAGGTATTCGAACCGAGTGTTTCACTCGGTTTCACGGCCCCACTCCACTCAAGCGTATATGTTCCTGCGGTCCATAACGCCGGCAGCCCGGTCGGTAGCGAGGTCCTCGGCACGACCAGCTCCTCGGAGCGCAGCAGCGTTGCCCAGTCCTCAAAGGTCTTGAGGTGCTCTAGGCCCCGCGAGGTGGTGGTGGTGGTGAAAAACTTTTAATGTTCGTTCAAAAAGAGAGTTTGGGAATGATAAGACTCAGCTACATGGTCGGTATCCTTAGTCCGGGACGCCGCACGACAAGGCACCGTCTCGCGCCCCCTTTACCAGAGCCCTTTGCGACTCCTGTGTGGAGTAGTTGAGGAGAGCAGTCCCCCATGCCTCCGGTTTAGGGGAGGGGAAGGTGAGGATTCTGAGTACATGCCCACACCATGTGAAAGTTATCGCAGACCTCTACACAGTGCGGGCAACGCCCATTTATGTTGGGATCAAAGCGTTTCACTACGGCAAGGGGATCCGCTGGACAGTGAGAAAGGAAATTCAGAGCTGAAGAGCGAGTGAGTGAAAAACTTTATCTCTAGATTCGCTGGTCTGTTGCGGTCTTCCGATGGCTTCGTATATCTTCTCTCAGAACAGTCGGTTGCCCTTAATCCAGGGCTCCGCTGGATGCTGCTGCCAGCTGTGCTCGCCTAATCAGACCTACTTGGTCGAATCGCCGATCGCTGGAGAGTACTCTCCCATTGCTCCGCACTCGGGTTTGATATAAACGGGTACCACGTCTATCTTCTGTCATGCCCACGTTATGTGATACAGCGTGGGTGTTTCGTGGCACCAAGGGCATTCGTCATTGTATTGTGTGGGATACATTTTGCTGAGTACATTTAGGTTCAGGTACGAGCCCGTTTGTAGCTGCCTCCACGCGACAGTGTCCTCTCTGCTAAGGGAGTTGTGTGGTGGTGGATACCGCTTTCTGCAGCCCTTGTAGTAATTTGGGGTGCAGGTTCGGTCCCCTCGAGGTCGCCTACGTTGGATGCTTGGTAATAAGTGTACCGTCGTGCTATCCTGTCCGCCTCTTGGTTCCTTGCCACTCCCGTGTGTCCGTGCGCCCACACAATTGTATGCCTATTTGGTTCTTCGTTTGCTTGTTGTTATCTGGTGGTTATGTGGTTGTGTTATGTGTTATGTGGTAGCAGAAGAGAGAGGTTCAGGACAGAGTGTACAGTATGAAGTGAGAAAAAGAGGTGATAGTGTGGAAGGGTGAGGGTGAGTGTTTGTAATTTGCGCCAAAGGGTTGCCTTTCGATTGATCAGGGATTTGTGCGGTGGCGGCCTCGTTTCCAGGATTCCCGTAGTGCGCGGGTACCGAGATCAGCTCCACGTGTCGGGGCGGGGGTGGACCAGGCGAGTCCACTTGAGAGTCGAAAGCCCATGGCGGTGGCTCAATGGTTAGGCGCTCGGCCACTGAGCCGGAGTTGCCGGGTTTGAACCCAACCGTGGCGGCAGCGTTTCAATGGAGGCGCAACGCAAAAGGGCATCCTTGTGGTGTGTGATATCAGTGCGCGTTAAAGATTCCCTACTGATCGAAATTACTGCGGAGCCCTCCGCTGTGACACATCTTATAATTGGTTTTAGCGGAAAGGAAATGGCGCATGATTGTCAAACATCTCGGTGGACACCTGAATCGCGCCCTCATGGAAGTTAGCAAGGTGGGAATGAAAGAAGAAAGAGTGAGAAGTGCCGTAGTGGAGGGCTCCGGAATAATTTCTGTCATTTGGTCAAACCCGATCGCGGCGGCTGCGTTTCTATGGAGGAAAAACGCTTAGGCGACCGTGTACTGTGCGATGTCAGTGCACGTTAAGGATCCCCAGGTGGTCGAAATTATCCCGGAGCCCTTCAATACGGCACCTCTTTCTTCCTTTCTTCTTTCCCTCCCTCCTTTATCCCTTCTCTTACAACGCGGTTTAGGTGTCCAACGATATATGAGACAGATACTGCGCCATTTCCTTTCCACAAAACCAATTAATATCATTATATGATAAACGTGCACTGACATCTCACAGCACACGGGCGCCTTTGCGTTTCTTCTCCATAGAAACGCGGCCGCCGCGGTTGGGTTCGAACCCGTGTACTCCGGCTGTGTAGCCGAGCTCTTTAACCACTGAGCCAGCTGGGCGGGCGCTGCATGCTTGTTGTCCTCAGGAAGACAATAGCGCGTACCCACTGCGGGGCCTGCTTATGAGGGAAAGGGAGGTTTTTTGGATGTTTTTATTAAAACAATAGTAAAAAGGAAGGAAAATATTTTTGCTAGCCCCGGCATCTGCCATCGATACAGAAGCACCTGAGTTGGGACAGCGGAAATAAAGGATAGCAGGCTATCTTTTTATTTCCGCTGCCCCAGTTCAGGTGCTTTAGTATCGATGGCAGATGCCCGGGCTAGCAAAAATCTTTTCCTTCTTTTTAAAGGG
Organism: Amblyomma americanum; assembly: GCA_030143305.2. Lineage (NCBI taxonomy): Eukaryota > Metazoa > Arthropoda > Arachnida > Ixodida > Ixodidae > Amblyomma > Amblyomma americanum. Next base: position 47,484 of record JARKHS020026840.1, read on the forward strand.
AGTGGAAGAAGAAGAAATGGACAGCGGTGCGCGTGGCAGTCTTCGTCGACACAAAGCGCGAGGGGACGTACTGCGCATGCCGGTCAGTCTCTCGTAGGAATTCTGTTCGTGCTGTTCTGTTTTCGACCTTGTGCCCTCAAGTCACCGGTGCTTTCTTAGAAAGAAAAATAAGCGGTCTACCTCGACGACTAGCAGTCACTTCAAATCCGGCTTCTCGTGTCCCACATATCGTCAGAGCACCGACCACTTGCCGAACACGACAGCGGGCGCTGCTATAGTTTGAACAATTGGTGTAGTGCATTCGGCGTGCTGCCACTTCTTTCTGCTTCGTACCTTTCGGCGTGTGAGTGCAGCGTTCACAGCGGGTGTCTCTGATCTTGGCCAAGCCTAACGGCGTTTGTGCGCCGGCCAAGGTGCCTGGAATCGACGGCAACTTCGTGAACGCTGTATTCAACCGCTACGCCTAGGTCCAGCCACTCATTACAGCCGGGAAGACGCTGTCGTCCAGGTGAGCGTCTTCCTTTTGAAACGGAAACGCAGACGTGTTGTGAGGTGCCAAGTCCAGCTTTCTTAGATAGCACTTTTAATTATGATGCAGCTGTAGAATTGTGTCAGATAACGTTATGAACATATTGACGAATATGGTCTACACTCAAGGTCAAAATATTTTATTCAGGCAAGTACAGACAAGTAGGAGGCAGACATGAAGGCTAGTTAACGTCTGATTGGTGTCGGCCTCCTTTCATTCTCTCCCCCTCCCGACACGCATCACTCAACAGCAGTTATCGTTTTTCTTCAATTTTTCTAGGCCATAAGGGCAACAACACATCAAGGCAAAATAGTAGACAAGGTTAATTCATATCAGCCCTACACTGTGGCCTCCCTCATAGCGTGAGTCACTTCGGGACATTAAGCCCCATAAAACAAACCAAACTAAACCTTAGGCCTCAGGGAGAGTGTCTGTGCCTGCATCGACATCGGGATGGGTACCATCCCATTCGAGTATAAAATGTTCAATTGTTTCTAAATGTTATGAAGTTTTATGACTGCCTACAGATTCACCACACACTGCACATGCGTCATCTTCTTGGTTAATAATAATAATAATAATAATAATAATAATAATAATAATAATAATAATAATAATAATAGGTTTTTGGGGAAAGGAAATGGCGCAGTATCTGTCTCATATATCGTTGGACACCTGTACCGCGCCATAAAGAAAGGGATAAAAGAGGGAGTGGGTGCAGAAAGGAAGAAAGAGGTGCCGTAGTGAAGGGTTCCGGAATAATTTCGACCACCAGGGGATCTTTAACGTGCACTGACATCGCGCAGCACACGGGCGCCTTAGCGTTTTTCCTCCGGCGCCCGTGTGCTGTGCGACGTTAGTGCACGTTAAAGATCCCCAAATTTCTATTTGTAGCTTTGAGTTCTAAGACACCCTGACGTAATTTCAAGAGTGGTGCACTGCCTCTTGACTTATCATAGAGCTATTTCTTTCTGATCTAGTAGTAGCAGTAGTGGTTTATTAAAAATTAGTAATAAAAACGAAGGAAAAATAAGCCATCGCTAGGGGAACCACCTAAGCTGGGGCAGTGGAAATAGAGGGATAGCAGGCAGACTGGAGAAATGAAATGAAAGAAGTGAGGGGATAGCCAGGTGGATTCCAAGAGAAGGCAAGCATAGCAGGGGCCGGCAGAAGGTTAGGTGGTGGTTTGCAGGCACAGGGTGGGCGCAGCTGGCAATGGACAGGATTAACTGCAGAGACATGTGAGAGGCTTTTGCCCTGCAGTAGGTGTAGTCAGGATGATGAAGATGAGGTCGGGCGCGTGGGATGTCCATAATCGGAAACGATCTTACTGATTTGCCTTTTTCAAATTGGATATAGTTCTACACTCTGCTTCTTTTCCATTGCATTACCCCAGTTTTTGCCTTCTGCGTTTTTACCTGTCGTTTAAAGCAGCACACGCTGAAGATACCCAGGTGTTCGAAATTATTCCAGAACCTCCCGGGTTCGATCCCGACCTCGGCGGCTACGTTTTTATGGAGCAAAAACGCTAAGGCGTCCGTGTGCTGTGCGATGTCAGTGCACGTTAAAGATTCCCATGTGGTCGAAATTATCCAGGAGCCCTCCACTGTGGCACCTCTTTCTTCCTTTCTTCTTCCTCTTTTCCTCCTTCTCTTACGGCGCGGTTCAGGTGTCCAACGATATATGAGACTGATACTGCGCCGTTTCCTTTCCGCAAAAACCAATTATTATTATTATTACGTAAGCTCTCCACTGTGGCACCTTTTCTCTCTCAGATTCTTTCAGTCCAACCTTCTTCCCTTCTCTTACGACGCGGGTGAGGTGTCCTCCGATAAGGGAGACAGTTATTGCGCCTCTCATTTCCTCAAAACCGATTTTCTCTGATCGTCTATATTCTGCCCACAGGACTTCGGCGATCCATCGAGCCGGTCAGCTGCTGCTCCTGTCAGGCCGAGTTGGCAGGCGGTCGTTGCCCCACACACCACCAACCACGGCTTTGTCTCGGTCAGCTGAGGTGGTGACCGCCGCGACTCAGGCGAGCCCCTGGAAGCCGGGACACGCCGAACTAAGCTCTGCCCCTCCTAGTATTATCCAGGAGGACGTGAGAACGGAACACCGGCCGACGCCTCGTGCATGACGCAACCAGTTTCACCACCTCCTCCCAAAGAATTTTCCATCTGAACAAGAAAGAGCGTGACGAGGACGAACAAGAACCACTACTTTGACCAGAGGCGCACGTCAGCAGGTCAGTACAGAGCAAGTCTTCTTGGTCATCGTAAATCTACACCAGTAATTCTAACAGTTTCAGCGTTACGCAGTTTGCTGCAACCGATACCAGAAAATCTGCCATAGTCTGATACGATTCAAGAACAAAGAGGCAAGTGCGCATCGAAGGCGGCCCTTCCAACCAATGGCGCCGACCTAATGTCGTGACGTTGGGGTCAGTCGGCTGACATCTGCCAGCCAAATGCGATGTCATGCTAGCAAGTGAAGGGAGGTCAACGTGACATCGGATGTCTTTGGCTCGAAGGCCTCCTTTGATGCGCACTCGCAGCTTCTTGTGTGAATTGTTTGCGACTATAACCTCTAAATACTCACCTCCTGGCACCATGGACAAAGTTGCACGTCACATGACATCCACCCTGTCACTTTCAACACCGCAGAATCTACAGTTATTGCATGCTATTCATTCCTGCCTAAGCATCCTTCTCCGTCTTCGGAGCCACTATTCCCCAACTAATTTCCTCGGAGGCTGAAAAGGTTGCGAAAGGCATTGGCGTCACTGATGCTCAGAGTAGCCTAGTATACTTCTGAGCTACAGCGTGGATCCTCTTCGCCGTTAGGAAACGTTGCGCAGCTTCCCAGTCAGCGAACGCGGGGGTTGCGCTTTCGTTTATCTCCAACATACCCTGCTTTCTTCACTGCCATGATATTGTCGCCTAGTGCTCGCATAGGTGTAAAAGCTATAAGAAAATTCTCCTTTCGTTTCCTTCTAAATGTCGACTGCGACAGCAAAGTTGGTTTTACGGAAGACTAAAAACAATAGGTCAGCGCAAAAGCTCCCAGAATGTTTGTTGCGTTGCGAGCGTTAAGCAGCAACAGCTGTGGAGTTCCTAAAGTTGCGGCGCACGACATAGGATCCCGAGATTGTGAAAACATTTTCACCCATTCCAACTCAATCGATGTCCAGCATTCGTGGACAAAAATTTTGAATATTGGAAACTATGGCAATGTTATGGAAATATTGAAAGTAAGGGTCCATTGTTTCGATGTGGAGAAAAATATTTCTTTTAAAGTTTTTGTCTCGCTCGCATCGAGTATTTAATACTTCCATGGAAAACCAATGGGAAACACCTTTTGGCGATAGCGAGAACGCCAACAGAAAAAAAAATGCAATCCTGCCGACGGGAGATCTGCGGCTACATTGATTGTTATATTGAAATCTTACAATGTATCAAAGAATTGCGTTCTCTAAACAATTGTTACGTGGTCCAAGACGGGAACGACGCAAGAACGCCCCGGGCAAAGCAGACAGGTCAAGAGCACAGGGCCCGCACAGAGCAGAGCACAGAGCACCTAAGCCCGGAGCACGCGCACCTCCGAGACACTTCTTCCACCTCGTCTTCATCAAGAATATCCGTTGCACGGCCCCGGTCGCAAAAACACCGTCTCGGTGTAGATTAGGGCGTGGCAACGGATGGCGAGAGGTAGGGCTTGAGGCGAGAGACGCGAACAACGTCACGCTGAGGTGCATGGGAGGTGGTCTCCGGGAAGGCCGGGGTGATATCGTAGGTGACAGCGGTGACCTCGTGGAGCACATGGTATGGGCCAACATACCGGGACAGAAGTTTTTCCCAAAGCCCGACGCGGCGTGATGGCGACCAAAGCAAGACGAGGGCTCCAGGGAAGAAAGTTACCATGCGATGGCGGCGGTCGTAGTAGTCCTGCTGTGAGGCCTGCGGCGCTTGTAGTCGGTATCTAGCCAGCTGGCGGGCGTGGTCAGCCTGGGCAATTGCATCGTGTGCATATTCAGAAGGTGGTGAAGGAGATGTCGGAAGCAGCGTGTCCAATGGTAATTGGGGCTCACGGCCGTACAAAAGATAGAACGGTGAGTAACCGGCAGTGTCATGACGGGAAGAATTGTAGGCGAAAGTCACTTATGGAAGGGCAATGTCCCAGTCCCAATGGTCCGGGGAAACGTACATTGTGAGCGTATCCGTGAGAGTGCGGTTGAGGCGCTCTGTGAAGCCGTTGGTTTGGGGATGATAGGCGGTTGTCAGCTTATGTTTAGTCGAGCAGGAACGGAGAATGTCGTCGACAACTTTAGAAAGAAAGCAACGGCCGCTGGTCGGTGAGAAGTTGGCGGGGTGCACCGTGATGGAGGATGAGGTCGTACAAGAGAAAGTCGGCAACATCAGTAGCAGTACTGGTTGGGAGGGTCCGCGTGATTGCGTAGCGAGTGACATAATTGGTGGCAACGGCAGTCCATTTGTTTCCGGAGGTGGACTCGGGAAACGGACCCAGAAGATCCAAGCCAACACGATTCAGGGAGCACATCAACAGGTTGGAGCATACCCGCCGAGAGAGTGGCAGGACGTTTCCGGCGATGGCACGGGCGCAGGCACGAACATAGCGGCGTACGGACTGGTAAAGGCGGGGCCAAAAGAAGCGACGACGCACGCGGGCGTAAGTACACGAGACACCCAGATGTCGAGCAGAGGGGAGGTCATAGAGCTGGTGGAGGACATCGGTGCGAAGCTGCTTTGGCACAACGACCAGGAGGACGGGGCCGGCGGGTTTCAGCCTTCTGCAGTATAGAGTCATGATGCAGCACAAACCGGCGCAGAGCAGGGTCAGGTGGGGAGGAGTTGAGGCGGTCAATAATAGAGCGGAGCTCGATATTCCGTCGCTGCTCACCGCCAAAGTGAGTAATAGCAGAGACCTAGAACAGGTCAGCCGTGCAGTCACTGCCAGATTGGTCAGAAGAGTCAACGGGATATCGGGAGAGGCAATCAGCATCGGTGTGTAGCCGACCGGACTTATAGACCACGGTGTAGTAGTCTTGTAGACGTAAAGCCCAGCGTCCTAGCCGGCCAGTAGGAACGGGAGAGACAGTGTGTTCACCTGGACCGAGGCGATGGTATAGGGCAGAGAAACGTTGCGGCTCAGCAGGAGATCGATACTAGGTGCAACGAGGTAGTCGCTACTGGGAACGGGGGGGGGGGGGTGTCAGTGCAACGAAGGAGGCGGCTTCAGAGGGCAGGCGAGCATTGTCTACATTGAACAGGCGGAGGGAAGGATCGACGTGCTCGGAACGGGGATGTGGGAGCTCTAGTTGTAGGACACCCTGCGAGCACTCAATCAGAGCTGAATGGTCAGAGAAGAAATCCATGCCGAGAATGAGGTCGTGGGCGCAGGTGGACAAAACGGTGAACTGAACCGGGGTACTGTAGCCGGCAACCATGATGCCAGCAGTACATAGTCCTTCCACAGCAGGTGTGCCTCCATCCGCCACACGCACGAGGGACGTTGCATGCGTAGGCACCTTGCGGAGGCGACGACGAAGGGCAGAACTCATCACAGATACATGTGCACCGGTGTCAATGAGGGCGCGCACAGGAAAACTGTCGACTGTGACGTCCAGTAAGTTCGGTCGAGTGGTCAGTAGAGGATTTCTGGTCGGAGTCATTGATGCAGCGTCGCCTCCGGGAGCTGCATCAGCTAGTGTTCCAGAGTGTAGCGAACGTACGGGGCAGTGGCCGAAAGACGGAGCAACTGCGGTGAGCGTGAGCGACGGCCTTGGGGCGACGGTGAGCGGGAATTCCGGAAGGAAGGAGCAGACTGATCGCGCTGGGAGGGGGCGGCGAGAAGCGGCGCTGAGGGTCAGGTCGGTAGTTGGAGAAGACAGCGCGCGGAGGCGACGACCAAGGGCTGCGGCAGAGTCGAGTGATATGTCCATCGCGGGAGCAGGGAAAGCAGATGGGTCGGTCGTGAGCCGTGCGCCATTCCGCCGGAGTGCGGTAACGGGACTTGGAGTAGTAGGCGGGGCGGAAAGCAGGGGAAGGGGTCTGGTGGACGGGTGTGCGGCCAATGGAACACACCTGAGGGGAAAGATCCAGGTTTGCCAGTTCTTGCTTGACGACAGCCTGAGTAAGCGACATAACGGGGAGGGTAGTGTCAGGGAGGGATGGCGGGGATATGACAGGTGCGAGGGCCTCCAGTTCACGTCGACGATCCGGGTGACTGAATCGGTGACGACAGGGGCGTCCGAGGGCGCGCAGGATGGCGATCGCTGTTCCTCGCAGGAAGATGTCGCCGCCGTGTTAGGAAGGCGAGAAAACGATTGCGGAATGCGGCGGCCTTTCACTTGCTCAAATTTACGGCACTCTTTAATGATCGAGTCAATTGTGGCACAGTCTTTATAAACAAGCAAGCTGAAAGCATCATATGCAATGCCTTTGAGCAACATGGCCCACCTTATCGGTCTCACTCATAGCAGCGTCGACCTTGTGGCAAAGAGCCAAGACGTCCTGAATGTAGGCCACGTAGCTTTCTGTCGAAGATTGTGCTCGAGACGCGAGCTTTTTCTTGGCGGCGAGCTGGCAGTCATCAGGCCTACCGAATAGCGTCAAAAATTTCTCTTTAAAGGTGTCCCAGCTTGTGAGGTCTTCCTCGTGGGTCTCGTACCACACCCGTGCCGTGCCATTGAGATAAAAGGTGACATTGGCGAGCATTAACGTAAGGTCCCACCTGTTATCGGTGCTGACGCGTTCGTAGAGGCTAAGCCAGTCTTCCACAACCGTGCCATCAGTGCCGTAAAATGTGCCGGGGTCGTGAGGAGGAGCCATGATCACGAAAGAAGCGGTAGTGGGGCTCCTTGACTCGCCGGGTGGAGGCCATGGTGGTAGACCCGGCCTGACGACCACTACGAAGCTGCGTGGTGTGCTCAGCGTAAAATCCGCACCTCCACCAAAGACGTTACGTGGTCCAAGGGGGGAATGACACAAGAACGTCCCGGGCACAGCAGACAGGTCAAGAGCACCGGACCCGCACAGAGCACCTAAGCCCGGAGCACACGCACCTCCGGGACACTTCGTTCACCTCGTCTTCACCAATAATATCCGTTGCACTATTTCTTGTTCAAAACTGCTTTTGTCTAGGATTCAGCAAACAAAGGAATGAAAAGAGGTGCTCGTTATGACATACATGACGGAGGCCAACAGCTACCGAAACCAAAGAGCATAGGGAATGTTTTTTGTTTAATTAGAAGCGTTGAGTTATTGGAGATGAATAGTGTAAATATTTTATCGGTTAAAGATAATTGACAAGAAAGCAGAAGAAAATAAACCACATGCCGCCAGTTGGATCCGCATCCAAGACCTCCGAATTTCGCCTCCGGTGCTGCACCTGGTGTACTGAGCTAAAGCGACGGCTGTCCAATCTTCTGCTTTCGTTCAAAGCGGCAGACATAGTCCGACCTCTTGGGTACGCAGAATTGTTGGGTACGGTAACTCGTGTGGTCTCGAAACGTCTCCCAGCCCTGTTTCAACCTCAACGTTATTTCTTTTGCGCCTTCTTTCTATCCACCGCAGAAAGTGCGGGCAGCAGGGCATAAAGGGGCCGGTCGGCTGCTCCGGGCAGGGCCGGCGATAAGAGGCGAGGAGGCGCCATGCAAAGCTTCCGCGAGCTGACGGGACTCGAGCCGCACGACGTGCTCACCGAGGAGGACCTGGTGCTCGTCAAGAAGCGGAAGCCGTGGTCACTCCTCGAGCCGCTGCCCGACGGAATCCGAGTGCACCGCAGCGGACCCTTCCTGCGCCTCAGCCGCGACACACTGGTCGCCGGACACCAGGCGGGACAGCTTCGCGTCACCGACGTAGAGGTGTGTAGGCGCCATTCGGCCGCTCTCCTTTCTCTCAGCTTAGTGTGTACGGTTTCAGCGAAAAGTCCACGGATAACCTCGCAGTCTGATAAAGATATAGTAGGTAGGTAAGCTTTGGTGATTAAAATCAGGGGAATGTTTCTTCACGCTTGTGGGTGGGGTCCTCATTCCAGGGCTCCACTGGCTTGGGCTGTCAGGCGGACCTGTTTTATGATGGCTCTATGTTCCTCGATACGATCGCTGGGTCAGCATCGCCTCCCACCGCTCAAATGACGTGTACTACGTCTGTAAGTGGTTCGGTTTCGCCCCCGCCCGGACGAAATGCGGAAGAGTGTTGGGTGGACCTGGCGCCATGGGCATGTGTCAGGGTATAATGTTGGGTGCATGAGGTGAAGTTTGTGGAGGTGAGGAAAAATGTTCGTTTTGACCTGACGCCTGGAGATAGCGTCCTGGGTGTGAGAAGGAGGGTATTTTCGGCACTGGAACTCAGCTTTTGTTGTACATTGAGAGGGTCGAGATGAATTTGAATGCGCTTGATGTCCCGTTGGGGCGGACTTTGTGAGGTTTTTAATTAGGCAAATATATACGTATTCTACCATTTAATTGTGGCTGACACAATGCAAAACCGCCCGGACCCCACCCCGTGATCGCGTACGCTACCGACCACTGCGGGCCTTGCCGTGAGAGAACAAAGAAACGACAGTCTGGCTGACACAAACACGCATTTATTGCTACAACAATGACGCCAGCTAGCAACAAAATATGCTAAGGAATCGAGATCACCCGACTCACCAGCACGGTTACGAGCCAATGTTCGACCACGCTAGGGCAGGGGATACTCCGCGGCAGGAAGGGAAGAGATGCGGGAGAACGTTCCTCCCCACGAGGCCTCGCCCCGCTGGGGGAGAGCGGAGCGCTGTGGGCGATGCGCCAGCCCCCGACGAGCGTCCCAGCCCAAGAGAGAATGTGCTCTCCCGTGCGCGCAGCAATCACGCCGTTTCTGGCGCTCGTTTCGCTACGACGCCGGCGCCCTCTCTTGTTAAGGTAACTAACCAGCGAGAGCTACGTGGCGCGACCCTCCTCGAGGCGAAAGCGAGGGAGGGTGCACCGCGAGAAAGCTAACCAAAGTGGAAGTCGTGAGGGAAAGTCTCCACAACTTAAAAAAGACTACAGTGAAAACTTCCAGACCTCCGATTTGCGAGGAAAAATGGCTGGCTGTTTAGCATTGTTAGGCCCAAAATATTGTGCAAAATGACGGTTTTTTTGGAGGTGGACACCATCGCCACGTAATTTAAAGCGCGATTGAGGTGTCCACGGTTCCAGAGAGCCAGTTAAGCGTCTTACTTTTGCTCAAAATCAACGTTAGTCAACTTTCCGCTGGCTTCGAGGAAAGGAAAAGCGCATAACTCCTCAATTTGTAGGACAAACCACCGCCTACTCACAGCACGATTGAGGTGTCCACTGACCCAGTGAGCCGGTTACACTTGCTACGCGGAGGCTTTCACATGTATACGTAGGCGTACACACCGCTGAAACTCGGACTGTGCGGTTACAAGTGCTTTCGCACTGAAAACGAAGCTATGAATACCGTCCAAATTATTGGTCACGTACGAGTACTATGGCGTCTGCCTGTTGTCATGACATCGCGCCAAACCGTCCTGCATTTGCCATGGCCGTTAGCAGGCGCACACTGGTACGTTCAAGGCAGTTTACCGCGACGTCATGACTGTAGGTCGGCGTCATTGGTTGGAGAAGTTCCGCGAGGGGCATTTGCCGTTGCTTTCGGGGGTTCTATCGAATTCTGACGCGGATGGTTCACATACGGTTTTAAGTTCTCCAGAATAAGCCCGGTTATTCAACTTCAGAAAAGTGCTTAGTCGGGCTGGTTCGGGCGTGTCCTTCTTTGTGTCCTGTCTGTTAGCGCTTTTCCGTCGGTATTCAACTTCGTTGCACTTTAATAAACAAGCCTTAAAGGCAGTCTACCAGTATCCAACAGCTTAATCAGCTTTAAAGTATACAACAGCTTTATTTTACCAGTACTCACCTACGGGACAGAAACATGAAAGCTAACGAAAACGGTTTAGCTCAAGTTGACAACAGTCCGAACTATGGAAAGAAAAAGGATGGGTGTAACGTTAGAGACCGGAAGTGCGCAGAGTGGGTCAGGAACAAACGCGGTTATGTTATCCTAGTCGAAATCAAGGGGAAGAAATGGGCTTGGGCAGGGCATATAATGCAAATGCAATATATCCGCTGTTCCCTAAGCGCCACGGAGTGGATTCCAAGAGAAGGCAAGCGTAGCAGGGGGCGGCAGAAAGTTGGGTGGGCGGATGAGATTTAGAAGTTTGCGGGCATACGGTAGGCAGAGCTGACAAAAGATAGGGTTAATTGGAGAGACGTGGGAGAGGTCTTTTCCCTGCAGCTGGCGTAGTCAGGCTGATGGTTACGATGATGAAACAAGCAAGATCACGTGGTCCCAGGCAGTCCAGGGTCGTCCTGATGGAGCAGTCATTTGGAGACTGCATGTTCTGCGTCATTCAGCGCTCGACTTTACAGCCGTCCTCTTCCGCTCCAACGCTAAGGGGTGTCGCTGACGGTCCCTGCAGGTGGCGGTGTTCGCGGGGTGTCCTCGGTTCGGCTGCTCGCAGCGTTTCCGCGAGGCCGCCGCTGCCCTCTGCGCCGGGGCCGACACGATCGCGGTGGTGCACAACCTGAATGCGATGACGGACCTTCTCGCCCTCTTCCCCAGAGTGGGCATGCTCCACCTAATGCACGATCTCGTGGCCCACGGCGCACGGAACGAGGACGACAAGGCACCCAATAGGCGCGAGGAGCAGGCTGACGGCGACAAAAAAGAAGAAATGGTACGAGCCGGAGTGCAGAGTTCCTGGTTAGGTATCTCATCTCTAGTGCGCAATTAAACAGTCATTTTTATACGATTAATATAAACAAATCCTGACTTTTCGCGCCCAGCCCAAATAAGTGAGGGTGATACCTCTATATCCTAGCGACTCTTCCCTAGAGGCGTGAGAGGGCCACCTCAACGGGCCACCTAAGGAGAGGTCAACACTGCCTACACACTGGCGCTGTTCCATGCCTTGTCGACCTCGCTGTAGTGACGTCATGTCTCGGGAAAGGAGGACGTGGAGAGGCCATCCTTGTCTCATTGGCATTGGTCAGGCCTAAGTGGGTCTCCTAAGTAGGGACTGTTCTGGAGCACACCTATTCCACATAACTACCTGTATTATCATTGGCCAGAAAGTTGAATGTGGGTCTTCGCTT
>JARKHS020026841.1:0-192067 GCA_030143305.2 Amblyomma americanum
CATCATTGAATTTACTGGCGCAGTCGACAGGATTCGGTACCCTTCCAAAAGCAAGCAAGCAAGAAGACCTCGAGCGGCAGCAGCAACCAAGGGACGGCTGTGCGAGCCACCTTCGAGGACGACCAGCCAAGGCGTGACATCCGGGCTCTGGGCTACAACCTGCAGCGACGCTGGTGCCGGGTGGGTGGGATTTCTCGCGTCTGGTCGAGGTTGGCTTGGCTTGTGTTAGGGATTTGAGGGTGCAGGCGTTTAGGATCTCGAGATGCATGCCGCAGCGAGATCGAGTTCCCAGTATGCTGTTACTGACCCATTTGAAATTGAAATACAGCGGCTCGAATTAGAATTCGAGCGGAAGAAACTCGAGATCTTGCGAGAGGAAGAGAGAATAATGAAGGCAATTAGGCGGCAGCAGGAGGGCGGCAGGCAGGCTTCCGCTGCGCCCGACTCAAAGGCGCAGCGCAGGTCAGACCCAGGCCCCGTTGCCGTGCGCTCTAGCGTAGGCGGCAACTCTTCTCGCTCCCAGACGGAGGGACAGAACGAGCGTCGGCATAATATTAGCAGCTCATCCCAGAGAAGAGCAGCGGCTCGCGGCGCAAGGCCGCAGGCGCATTCGGAGAACGTAGAGGCAAGGGGTGCAGCACAGATAGAGGCCGTGACAGCACTCGGGACACTGCATGGAGGCGGCGGGCTGTCCGACGTTGCATCTGTAACTAAGGAGCAGCGGCGGCCAGACCTAGGCCCTAGGGCATATCCTACTAGTACGGTAGAGAGCGACCCCTCCCGGCATTCGACGAATGCACAAAGGCAGGAAGAGCGGATTACGGCCAGCTCTTTGCAGCGATCGACGGAGACTGACAGCGTAGTTCTCCAGGCTCAGCTCGAGCAGCCTGCGTCACTAGAGGACGAGCTGAACTGCGCAATCAGCGCAGTGGCGCAAATGGCAAATCGCGAGGAACCGAAAGAGACTTCGGGGCTATGTCCAGCGATGCCGACCCACCAGTTGCCACCGTCCTTTGCAAAGACAGTCGACGCTGATCTAACCGCGTTGAGCGCGGAAGAGCAGAAGCCAGGTGCGAAAACGGGCACTCGGGAAGAGAGCCTCTTATATCCGGCGTGTCGCTCAGGACCTGTCAATGAAGGGCAGCCGTCGGAGGTTGGCGGCAGCGGCGCAGACTCCGCTGTCGGCGGTTATGTCCCTGCACAGCGGGCTGATAAGACAGAGGGAACGTGCGACGCGCCATTATTTGAGATCCGCGCGAGCACCCCAGGAGAGCAGCTGTGGGAGAAAGAGAGTAATAGAGAGGGCGCAGACGATGCTCTTGTAAGTGGCTCCTACTCGAACAACCCGGGGCAGGATGACGGCCCAGCAGGGCTAGAGCCCAGTAAAGGGGAGTTATTTGCGGTGGGTTCCCTGATCAGTTACCAGAGCAGGCCCGCAAGGGGCAGCTTTAGCATCCCGCTGCCGCTAGGGGGAAGGTTCGAGGGCGAACTTGTCTTACCAACTGCGTCTCCATCAGAGCAGAACCAGATTAGGCAAGAATACGGCAGCGGGATACCACATGCACCAGAGCACCCAATTGTGCTGCAGCGGGAAAAACGCGGTGAGTGAGCAAAGTCGGCTGGCCGCCGCTTTGCACGGGAAAGCCAGAACGTAACCCCTGTCGGGTACTATGACGAACAATTTTACCAGGCAGCACCGACTCGCGAGCTGCCGCGCACGCCGTACCGCAGCACCGGAAGCCTCGCGATCCGCATTTGGGACAGATCGCGAGGTATACCCAGGCCAGCCTCGGCCGGCGTGAACGTTCCCGCTCACCCAACGGGGGATGTGCACGGAACTGTTCAGCGCCGCCAAAAGTTGGTGTAGAGACACTTGCACGTCAGTGAACTTTGGTGTGCTTCGTGTGCGTGGGTGTCCGCGTGTAACTGTGCTGTGCGATTGTTAACGGATTTGTGCGCCGCTACCAAATTGTTTTTTTTTATGTTTGTGTGTTGCGTGTCAGTTATTCTGATGTGACATTTTTGTGCCATGTCCGGATTTGTATGCCGTCATGTTCCAGTGTTGTGTATTCCTTTTTTTTTTGCTAGTGTGTGTAACTATAACCCACGCACCAGAGGATTTGTGTGCCGCTGTGGCAAGAAGTTGTCGCATGAGAAGCTAAGCTTGCAGGCTTAGGTTATTGCGGCCTTTATTTGGTTTTGCGTAAATGAGCGGACTCCAAGCTCATTTAGCATCTTAGGGGGGACCTGTAAGGCCGCGCTTCACCAACGCGTACATTTTTTTTTATTCCCTTGGCTTGCGGTCACTGCGGGCCTCCGGTCTACGCTCCCACCCCTACCTGTGTGCCTCCAACCCCCCTCCCCCCCCCTACCCCCGCAAGCAGTGGCAAAGCCGCAGGGGGAACTGGCTGATTGACCACTGTGATGGCCAAAGACACCTGGCTTTGTTAAGCGCGCAAAGAAAGCATGCGAGGCGCACAAAACGAGCAGGTACGTGGCGCCGCTTGGTCTTAGGCAGCATTCCCACTGCGGCAAAATGCGGACCACCTCGCATTCCGCGATGGGCCTCTTTTTTTCTTCTTTTTTTGGCATTCTCGATGGCACCGAAGCGTCGCGGTTCTCCGCCGTCTGACATTCCTGCGGCGAGCCAGTGGAGCCAGTGGTCCCGCCAATTAGCTGAAAAATAACTTTTCATCCTTAGCGAGGCGACGCGCGGGTGCGGCAGGGAAGGGGAAGGCACCAAGCAGTAAGGGCGAGAACTCCGCCCCCCCCCCCCCCCCACCCGGGGGAGAGGGTTTTCAGAACGTTTTCCGTATGTTTCTTTATCTTTTTGCCAAGCTCCGGGCTCAAAGTTGGGTCCAACCTTCAGTGGCTATGGCTACCTCCATTGGTTACCGAAGCTTAGGGCGGGCCTCAAAAAATGACCGCCGTAACTTCTTTGTTTGCAAAAGATTTAAAATTGCATGTAAAATCATTGGAGGGCGGTCTTGTCTAGTCTTGTCTAATTGAGCTAGAGGCTCCGTGCAGTGGCACGTAATTCTACAACCCTAGACTATAACCTCTCGTCGATGAGTAAGGGCTTGTAGAGAGTGTTTCTCTGTGGGAGAATTGTCTTCGTCAGTTACAGCTTGACCGTCTGTGTGACTCAACTTGTAACGCAGTTTGCCCTTGTACATACTGTAAATATATTCTCTCTTTGACCTTTATCTGCACATCTTCCTTCATCACCGCCGAACAACAGCGTTTGGAAGGGTCTGCACCCTTCCGAAGAACCCAACGGACCATCAAAAAATTACTACGTGCTTCTTCACTCTAGTGCTAAACTACACGGAATTCGATATAGGATTACAGCGCCTGCGATGAATGCGACAGAGGGCAGAGCGTAGATACCGACGCACAAAATCACGCCTTGGCCTCAAAGCTGCAAAAGAAAATTCATCGCAGAATTCAAGCCCTCCAGGCGCAACGCTGGAGCGTCATTCTCTGAAACGCTTGATGCACAGAAGCATTTGTCACGCATCTGGAATGTTGTTTGTGGCCTTGGAACATCCTCACAAGTGATCGACCCATTCAAGTCTCTCGCAATCTACCAAGGACGTGGCGAGGTGGAAGTTGCCGAAGATATTTGCGCTAGGTATAGCAGACCCTTCGACCCCATCCGTAACGCTGCATTGCAGCGATGTTCCTGCTTCTCGTCATCCACGAGTGGACCTTCCCTTTTTTGTGAAGGAACTTGACGCTGCACTGGCTTGTTGCAGACGGTCATCATCGCCGGGACCGGACGATGTGCCGAACTCTGCACTTGCATGCCTTGGACATGAAGCTACACATGTCCTTTTGGAATACCACAATAAATCATGGAATGGAGGGTACAGTTACAGACGACTGCAAGTCCAGTCGTCTAGTTCCACATTTAAAACCAGGGAAATCGCCTCTTGACCTAACATCATACTATCCAATTGCACTGGCTAGCTGCGTAGGCAAAGTACTGGAAAGTATGGTGCTTGCAGGCATTAAGTGGTAAGTAAAGCGCTAGCGTATATATCCGGCTATAATGTCCCGGTCTGAACGTGGACTCTCTTCATTAGACAACGTGGTCGACCTGGTGTCGTCCGTCCAGCGCCAAAGGCATTTGAAGCGCTTGACAGTGGCATGGCGTTGTTCTAGGCTATAAAGGGTGCACATGACGATGTAAATCACCAGTCCACTTTGGACGCTTTGGAAGCTTCAGAACTTGGTGGTCCCGTATTCTTCTGGATAAGGAGTTATTTATCCAACAGATCTCTCTCTGTGCAAACTAAGGATGGGCCAACATCTCATTTCACTTCCCGTGTAGTCCCATGGTTGGGGTGCTAAGCCAAACGCTCTACAACCTTCCACTTGTCGGGCTTGTCAACTTATTACCACAGTCGGCGCAACTCGCAATCTACGCGGACGACATCTCTATCTAGGCACCCGGGGTTACGTGCCCACAAGTTCGAGCGAGGCTTCAAAAAGCGTCAAGTATTCTTGCGGCTTGGCTCCACCTGCAAGGCCTGCAAGTTTCACCACAATGGTGTTCGCTTGTTGCGTTAACACGCAAGAACACGTCTCGTTATATCGTGTGTATAAACGACACAGCAGTACCCTTCGAAAGGAGCCATCGTTTCTGGGAGTAATCATCGACCGAAATCTATCTTGGAGTCCCCACATTTCATTTCATTTATTTATTTACCACCACAATATACATGGTGACAGGGTGTCCATGGTAAAAGCGGCCTCTTGGATCGCTTGACCTGACCATGGACACCCGGCTGCGAACTTTGGCAACCAAAACAGTGGCACACTTTCAAATTATAACACAATATAATTACAATACAATGCTGCAAATAATCGCGACAGGTACTTCGCGTAAGGAAAATAAAATGACAAACAAAGCAATGAACACTACAATACAGTCAGTTTGTTTCACAAATTCAATGTGAAAAGAATACGATCGCTTACGTTTTCGGCTTCCCTGTGAGAAAGTAGTGCGGAGCATCAGTGCGGTCGATGATGCAGCTGCACAACGTGATATTCATGGGATTCCTTCGGTACAGCCTCCATGTACTATGAAACATTACATAAACCAACATACTAAGTCTACAAAGCGTTCAAGCCCTCCAGACCTATACCTAGGGTTGCCGAAATGTGCCTTTACGGCCATACTAATCACCCATTAGAATCTAATCACCACCTACTTAACACTTTATGCGCTGAGGGCACATTTTCGACACATCTTCCGTGTTCCCTCTCATTACTTTGGCAGTCCTCCTATTACCAGGCCGCGCATATCGTTTACAAACACCCTTGATCCACAAAGCGCCACTCTGCCGCCCCCGTTGACACCCGCCTTTAGATCGTCCTCTCCTCAATGCAGCCTACACAAACCCCATGTGCTTCTTTCAATACCTCGCGTCAGGAAGAATATCGATTTATCGCCGATAGAGCTAAAACACGTCACTATTCCATGAGCACCATGCAAACCGGCTGCACGTCTACGGCGTGAGCTGAGTGAACCCCATCACTTCTTCCGGCTCCGTGGTCATCCTCGCAACGACTATAGAAATCAGAGTTAGGACAGCTCGCCAGACTTCTTCGACGCGTGAAGAACCAACTGTTCTTCGTGTCGCCTTTCAGCACATCAATCGGCACAGCCCCAGCGCTGGTTCATATTCACCGAGTATAGAGCAGCCCTACAAGGCTTAGACGCTGCTCTTCGCCGTGGAGCCCATGAACAACTGGTCGCGGAAATCAGAGAACTACATCACATTGTCAGCAATCAAGGGTGCGACATTACCTACCAATGGCTGCAAGGACCCAGCGGCATGGCAGGTAATCACCGCGCGGACGAGGTAGCGCGAACTGCTCACCACGACGGCGATTGTGTGTTTAACCCCATTTCGAGAGCGCACGCAGCGGACAGGATTCGCGCTCTTGCAAGGAAGATCACGCTTGCTGCGTGGAATTCTAGACAATTTTGGAATTCACGTTTAAAATTCCTGGACCCTGAGTTGATGCGCCGGCTTCCAGCCGGCCTACCACAACGTGAAGCAACTTTGCTGTTCGCCAGTGGCTTGAAATACCTTTCGCCAGCCATTACTAATTTGAAATCAGTATGGCTAATAGGCCAGAATGTGCCATCTGCGGGTGAGTCGAGACTACAGCCCACATTATTTATGAATGCCCAGCCTACAGTGCCGAAAGGCAGTCTCTCTGTCGTAGGCTGGGACGTCTAGCTGAACGCCCACTGAAGGAAATGAAGATTTTCGGCCACTGTCCGCGGTGATCATCGGTGGTGAAGGCCTCCGAGGCAGTGCTCTGCTTCTGGAGAACTGACCTGCACGATAGGGTGTGACTTTACCCAACGTTTTCTGACTTTGCATGCTGATTTCATTTTCCTGCTACTCCATTTTCTCCTTCATCTTTATATTCCCTAATATATATCTTTATATTGCCTTTCCCACAGTGCAGGGTAGCAAACAGGTTTATTCTACCGGTTAACCTGCCTGCCTTTCCTCCTCCTCCTCCTCCTCCTCCTCCTCCTACTCCTCCTCTTTCTACATGTCGTGCTTTTGTTACGTTACAATGTCGCCTTAAGCATTCTTAGTTGAATCAAATCTTGCTTACGGTTACCCGTAACGTTACACTCCAAAGAGCCACAAATTGAGAAACTCCTGAGCGGCTACGCGAAGCATACATGTCCGGGGTAGCTACTGAGGTCGTCGCTTATTACGCATCGAGGTGGATTTCGCTGAACCTTGGATTCTTGAAATGTTTAGTGGGGTGCGTGATGGTTCAGTTCGCGTTAACGTCACCGCACTACTCGAAGCGAATTCGCAGGGCATCATGAAGGTCGAGTTGAATCCTTGATACCTTTTACTTTTACGTCGAATATGAGAAACCTTCTCGGGGAGCATGCGCAGTGCTTTCGGGCTAGCATTTGAGATGGTGACGTAATCGCCGATTGAAATCCGGACGGCCTTAAAGCTTCTCCGCAGCGCGCAGCGCCAAGTGGGGCCTCATCATGACGTCATCGACTGTACCAGTACGTATACAACGCACAGTCGTTTGCTTTCAAGAAAAAAAAAATCAACAGGATCCAACTAGCCACGCCAGGGTGTGGTTGACGTCAGCGGAGATTTGAAATCGTACCTTCCGTGAACCCGCCGCGGTGGCTCAGTGGTTAGGGCGCTCGACTACTGATCCGGAGTTCCCGGGTTCGAACCCGAGCGCGGCGGCTGCGTTTTTATGGAGGAAAAACGCTAAGGCGCCCGTGCGCTGTGCGATGTCAGTGCACGTTAAAGATCCCCAGGTGGTCGAAATTATTCCGGAGCCCTCCACTACGGCACCTCCTCCTTCCTTTCATCTTTCACTCCCTCCTTTATCCCTTCTCTTACGGCGCGGTTCAGGTGTCCAACGATGTATGAGACATATACTGCGCCATTTCCTTTCCCCAAAAACCAATTATTATTATTATTATTATTATTATTATTATTCCGTGACGTCGCACCGAGCTTTTCCGCAAGTCTCCGATGCGGTGAGAAGAAGAGAAGAAGCATAAAAATTAATCGTCGATTACGTCACTACTTTAAATGCTAGCGCAGAAACACTTTGCATGATTACCTGCAGCCTTGGATAGCACGAAGTTCTGAAAAAGTGGTGCATGTGGCTCCGGAAAGAGTGGAAGGGCTCTGGAAATTTCGATCCCGGGTGGTCGAAATTTCCAGAGCCCTTCACTACGGCGTCTCTCATAGCCTGAGCCGCTTTGGGACGTTAAACCCCCGTAAACCAAGCCAAACCAGAATTTAGGCAATAAATCTCTGTCATTTTTTTTGTTACGAGCAGAGAGGAGTTGTCTTATCGCTAAAATTGCGATCACGGCTCCTATCACCGGGTAACGAGATCGGCGCGCAGCACGGCAATGTGCGCTCGTGATGGCGAGGACAAAGTCGTCTGGCATCACAACCCGCTTTCCTTCCCGAGATTTATCGGGGCACTCACTACCAACGGGTGAGATAACAAGCATAACACGCATCTTCTAGACACAGGTTCCCTTCTTTCAGCGAGCGCGCATCCTGCTTGCACAAACGGTCATCGAAAATGGCTATACCAAGCTCAGTTCCCGCTCCGTTGCAACATCAAGGTTCCCTGGCGCGAGCATCATACGGGCGGCGTCTTGACGATCGGGATGAAACGAGGGGCGACGTATCGCGAGTGAAAATAAATTAGCCGTGAAAGCGGAACATGATCCTGCTCGGGCTCGGAACCTGCGGTGTCTGCTACGCATGCGGCCGCAGACGAGTCCTCGGCGGATTTAGCACCGTGAGCAGAGGACGTGCCCTTCGTGCGCGAACGCTCGGTAGGGAGCGCTCTAGTAGGTTAAAAAAAATGGCCACGCCGTGATTTCGTATTCCGCGGGCGTTCGCGTTGATGGCGAGATACGCTGAATAACGTTGCTCGCGGGAGTAATAGATAAGTGTGAACAACACGGGGTGGGGGGGGGGGGTGTTGGTGAAGACTAAGCAGAGAGGAGCCGGAAGTCGTATACCTAACAAGGAGAAAGAAAAATAGGGCTTTCAAATGTTTGAAACGGAAACACAAGAAATGCATTTGGAGGGAAGGATGGAAGGGGGGGGGGGGGTAAGTGGATATGCGTGGAGACTTGGTCGCTAGCAAGATTCACTTCGTGCGACCTTCTTTCCACTCTTCGCGCTTGCATGGCCTCCGAGACCCAGTACGCTCCGACCGGCGTAGCTTCCGGTTCACTATGCTACCCAGGGGGGGGGGGGGGCCTTCGCTTGGCATTCTGTTCTCGCGGCATGCCGCGCAATTTGCGCTATGTTGACAGCTGTATTTCTCTCCGAAGTAGAAATGCAGCTGTGTCACGTTCTCCTGTACAGAGGTACCATTAATTAGCCTTGCGTAGCTGCGCCATAGTAGGGAGTCGCACCGAAGTAACAAACAGAAGGTTTTGTCAATACACGCACAAGTTTTTGCTGAGTGGCTGAAAAGACGCTTTTTTTAATAAGCACGGCAACCACGCGATGTCATGATGACATAGACCAAAATCTGATTCTCTAGAAAGAAGCCAAATCTCATTGGCAAGCAGGTGATCCCAAGATCGTACTTCCGCTTTTGCTAGTTGGCACCTGTTAGTAACTTACACGTTTAGCGCTGTGGGCGGGGACAAATAGCACACAACACGTGACTGGCTCCAGCATGTGTTCGGTGTTACTGGCCCCCGTCCTTAGCGGTGAACATTTATACTAGTATCAAAGTATGCTTTGGTGCCACGGAACCAATGCTGAGGCAGAGTAAAGAAATCAATCGGCATTTTAAAACACGCCAAGTAATGCATAACCGTCATAAAGAGAATGCTTACTCGCAAGAAAAAAAGAAACTTGGCCGCAATGCTGATGCGATATGAAGGCATGACATCGCATATATAGGTTTTATTTTGAGCAAACCCTTGCCTCTGGGTTGATTTTCTTGTGACGCTTTGCCGTCACAGCTCCATTCGGTTACTGACAGCAGTAACGCCTTGAGCCATAACTGGGTCCCAGTATCAAGCCGTTGGTTCATGGCATCACCATGTGAATCTTGCCTTACAAATTCGTTTTTGGGCTATGGAGTTTCTTTGAAAGTAACATGGAAACTCTACTGCGCTGCGCGACCTTATCATCATGGTATTCGTTCACCTTCTCACTCATCGCAGCAGGCAGAGCCACCCTGTCTCCAAAAGTGCGTGTTACGCCAACTTATCTAACTTTCGAAGACATTCAAACACCCCGGGTTGTGTGGACTGACCGAAACCCCGCCACAGCCGCTAGATCGAATTGACGGAGCTGAAACATCACCAGGGCATCCCCGCCGCTACTCCTGGTCGAAGCCTCGTTCACTGAGTTTGCAGCCATGTGGCGGCCTTGCATCTAGACCAGTAGATTCCTGCTTGACGATCTTGCTGTATGCTCTGCACTGTGGGGTATTCGATTGTCTATTGAGTATACTCGCGCTTTTATCTATGGCCATAAAGAATTTGCCGCATTTTCAGCAGACAACGTTATCCGGTGTAGTAAAGACAGGGCACTGGCTCCACAAATCTCAGTGCTTTTTTTTGTTTTAGAGCGAAAACTACACTCCTCGGGGTACAACTTCCGATTTCGATGTGGATGAGACAATGACCTTCAATGTCTCACAAGGTCAAACCGAACTTAACTGCGTGGTGGTATGGCCCAAGCTATGGTAGTATGACCACGTGATGATATGACTATGACCATTGGGTCCCTGACGGCGACCTTTGACATCGACCATTATTGACCTTGACATTTGATTTGAGACAGTGGGCACCACATCGACAATGACCTTCAATGCCTCACAAGGGCAAACCGAACTCAATTGCGTGGTCGTATGGCCCAAGCTAAGGTAGTATGACCGCGTGATCATAATACTATGACCATTGGGTGCCTGACCTTGAGGTTTGACCTTGACCCTTGACCTTGACATTTGATTTGAGGCTGTGGGAATCACGTACCGCCAAGTTCTAATCTCAAAGTAACCCAAGTTCTAACTGCAACCAATTTACAGACCATAAAACAGTCTTCACCTTAGTCAAGCTGCAGCAAGACGGTGATGAAGCCTTTGATATGCAATAATAAAACATCCAAGCCAAGAAAACCGTGTCTCTTCATGCTTAACAGAGCTTTCGCTCGTATAATTAGGTTCAAGCCGCGTTGAACCACAGCCCTCTTTTTTTTTTGCTTTTCAACGTCACTCTTACAGCATCTCAGTGTTGTGCGCGCTGATCATAATGAACTAATACTGCTTTGGTTCCACGAACCGTGGCTCTGTCAAATATTACAAATAAGCTGAAGTTTTCGAAATAATTTAGCCGCCTCTCAATTGACACACTGCAGCTAGCATTTAAACAGGTCAGTGGACAAACAAACGCGCACAGACGACTGAGTCGCATTGAGAGCGCGCTGAAAAAAGCTGACTGATGTCAGTAAGCATGCCCTTCAGTGAGCATCGTTTCGAAGGCTATACCCCCCGCATATTTTTGGGCAAACTGCCGCAGATTCAACACAAGAGCTTTGCAAGTAGCGGACACGGTAGCAAATTATTCTGTCACAAAGAATGCTTGCTCGGTGGTCGTTCCACAAAGAAGCGCACTTCTGGCAATGGTGAAGCATGACTTGGAAAGCTCTATTGTAACACATTCACAAACAAATAAACTTCTGAGGATGCTTAATTTATAGAGAGGAAACTAAAAATAGCCTCCAAGATTACGGTCTCTCATTAATGCATCTCCGCTGACGATGGCGTCAGTGGCTGGTGGCATGACGGTGACGGCACGGGACCACAAAGTGGTCACATGATATCTTACGCCAGCGACGCAAGTGAGTTACTAACAACCTTGCAGCGAACGGTATAAAGCTGCTTAGCCGAATAACCATCATACGATTGCATGTCGGAAGCCAACAGTCACCGAAACCAAGCAGCATGCGGGACGTTTTTCTTTATTTCTTTATTTGTGGTTTTGATCAATGTGAGATTAATAGCGTCATTATTTGATCTCTCGGAGACAATACATTTGAAAGCAGAAAAAGAACGAGCCATATGCCGGAGGTGGGATCCGAACTCAGGACCTCAGAATTTCGCGTCCGGTGCTCTACGAGCTGAGGTAGGCAGATCACTTTCTAATCCGTTATCTTAAATTAATCAAATAATTGCGGTATTAATGTAACATTGATAAACACTACAAGTAAAAGAACATCTCCTATGCTCCTTGGTTTCCGTGGCTATTGGCTTCCGTCATGCATGTCATAACGAGCCCCTCTTTTCCCTTCACTTCCGTAATGATTAGGCCTATAATGATTAGGCCTAATTATAATGATTAGACTTCGAATGATTAGGCCTATAAAAGCCAGAAGGCATCAAAAACGTGTTTACAGTCATTGCGGTTGCTCATTTGTGTCGAGATCGACAGAGAGCTTCATGGTAAATCCAGTGTCAAATTTAGAGCGGACAAGGACGGGGGGCGATCGTTTTGTCTAGAACAAAGAATTTAGTACTGAATAAGCGCACAGGCATTACTTTATTTTGTGATTCAAAACTAAAAAAAATACATGCAGAAAGGGTGGACAACGGAGCAAGTTGGTGCATACTTCAGTTTGGATGCAGCAGAACCAAAAGAACGGGACGCAGAAAGGAACAGCTTAGTCCTCGTTCTGTGTGTTCCTTTCTGCGTCCGGTTCTTTTGATTCTGCTGCATCGAAACCTGAAATTACATGCGGCTTGTGGTACCGTTCCCCTCGATAGCCTCGTTCAATAGCGCATAAATCCGCCCCTTGATAAGTGAGTTTCTGTTATCATATCCAAAGACCTCAGATCGGTGATAAAGCTGCCAGACTTCATGCCCTAATGTAGCGGAGAAGTGAGATCAACAGACTTCTAGCAAACACGCCATCTATACTCGGCAAAACCGATGGGGTGAGAGGCACAATCGCTCTCACATCTACGCTCCCAGAAAAAAAAAATGCCAGAAGGCTTCATTCTTCCCAACTTCTCTTTTATTAAATTCATGACGGATTTACTGATGCCGCGGGATGCCGAAAGCAGTCTCTTGAAGTTGCACATTTGCTGGTCTCCCTTCATCACTGAGGGCGACGAACAGGCGTAGTGCATACTCGGAAAGGCGCCGAGGACACGTTGACATGAAATTCCGCCGACAACCACGCGATGTGGGGTCGCAGTTCGGTGCAACATCGCGTAGATTCTTCCCAGAAGGCCCGGGCACAATTATTTCACAATCGCTTACTTATTCTTAAGTACATCGCGTTCTAGGGCATTAAGGTGGCAGCACCAGGGGTGGGGATAAGGCGAGAGGCATGTGCGCTTTCCATCGTGAATTTCATCTCAGCCCTCCCTGTGCGCGGGCAACTGCATGCAACTTCATTTGAACGTCGGCGACCGGAGGCGACGGCGTTCAGTGACGTGGGCGGAGTCTCCAAGGCCGGAGGTGAGGCGAAGGGGTCACGCCGGATGAACGACCCCGAACCATGCCCCCCCCCCCCCTCCCCCCTCTTCTCCTGCCCGACCAGCCTGCGTGATGGATGACTCGATCAGAAGACGCGCCAGTAACGGTGGGAACGACGCGATGCATGCATCCAGGGTCACCCGTCGGCTGGCAGCAGGGCGTGGGGGGGGGTTGCCTGTGGCGCGCGTTTTTCACACTCTTCGGGCGCAGGTACTAGGGTTCGATTCCCTCCGTGTCATCGCCAGCCGGAATTGACGGTTTACGAAGCACTGTTGGAGAACTGTTTACGGGACACAGACAATGTAGCGTCGGGCTTTCCGCGCGCATAGTTCGTCATTCTCTTTTGGAAAATAAAAGAGACCGGATCACGGCTGTTCTTGGTATCGCCAAGTCGTTCAGTGGAGGCCAGATGGAAGAGAGTGCGTCAGCTTTTTCTTGTTTATATTTTTTGTTTGAAGTACGGCAGGTGCACGCAGGCGCCAGAGAGAGGAGGTAAGAGAAGGCTCTGCTGAGAAGTAATTAATAGAAAGAAAAGAGAAGACACGCTTCGTAGTTGAAAGAGATGGATGGCGGGAAGGAAAGAAGCGCTACCGCTCGCATCCGGCGTGGGCCTTACTCGAGTCGCCCGGCTAATCTAGTAGGAATAGCGCGAGAGACGAGTGGACCCCTTTGCTGTAGTGCCTCTGCGTGCTTTGAGTTTCTTTTATTGCACAATAGACTATTCTTAACCCAAGCTTCTTCAAGCAACCGATGCCGCAGAAAATATATAGGGTTAGTAACAGTTATCAACTTCGGATTGCATATTGTAATTATCAAAGCATACTCTCTTGAAATGTTAAATTTTAGCTCAGGGAATTTCGTTCAACTCCTGCCTAGAATTCTTTTTCTTTTTTATTCGCGCAAGTACGCCCAGCGGCACAAACTAAAGAACGAGGTGAAACACCGTTTCGTTTGAGGAACACCAGCAGGGCTGGATGCCAAGGGCATCGTGCGGTAAAGCTCGGCTCGTGGGTGCACTAATTCAGCTCCCGCAAAAGTTAAACATACGATGTTTGCTAATTTATGTTTTTATTTCTTATGTCTATTTTATTATACTGTGGTATTTTTTCATTTCCTGGATCACCTAGCAACGAAACATGCGACGTCAAGCGCCTGGAGAATTGTGTAAAGACAAATCCTGCCTTTCTACACCAAAATGTGGCTAAAATAAGCATTTGCCTTCATCCTACCAGAAGTCTGTATAGTGTCCAGCACGGGAGAAGTACAGAATCTTACCTACGGAATAAGCAAGGAGCACGCCTAGTGTGCACGGCCAGGTTGAAGTCTTCGATTGAAAAAAAATAGCTGCGAATTAACTACTACTGAACCTGGTTACAGAGCCAAAGCTGTGGTGTATGGGGCAAGTAGACGCGGCTTGGCGTCTGTAACGTTGAGTGCGTTCCGCACACTGGATAGGCAGCGCACCCACCATGCCACCCTGGCAGGTGGCATTTAAATTATTGGTTTATCGCGAGAGGTTGGTCACCCAATGAACGCAGCGGCCTATTATACCGCCCTCTACCGGCGAATCGAAAGGTCAAAGGTCAAGTGGTGCGACAGCATGGTGGACCATATATGGTAAAGACTATAGCCCACTTCAACTCTGCCTCACTTGAAGGTCAACCGGCAGCGCACGGCGAAATCGGCTTTACATAGCGTAGTGAAGCTTTCACTTCAAAAACGAAAGGATACGCAGCCATGTTCAAAGTTTAACTTGCAAACGGGGGTGCTCTGCTAAGAAACATGGAGAAGTGAAGAAGTGGGCAGGCTGCCTGTTTTTTTTTTTTCAGCGCGCTGCCACCATTTACAAGTTGAACATCCACCAATTAAGCCCAGGTTGCCGCTCTATCTCTTATAAAAATGGTCTATGGACAGCCTATAGGCTTCTAAACTCTACTGCCTAACCGTTGATATTTCCTTTAATATACAACCTTTGTTCATAAAGTTCCGAGACTGAGTCCATTTAAAAAGATGCGTTTAACATTGAAATCATTTGTGCAGCACCCCTTCAAAACAGTCTCCCTTGCAGTCTATAACATTTCTTTTGGCACGGCTGTCAGCTCCTTTGTAATGGCGTCTTGAATGGCCTCCGCGCTCCCCATCCGGCGACCTTTTAGGGCTCTCTTCACACGAGGAAACAGGAAAAAAATCTCATGGGGAGAGGTCAGGCGAGTATGGCGGATGGGGAAGTACAGTAATTCTGTGCTTGGGGAGAAATTTTGTCGAACTGAGAGAATTGTGCGGCCTTGCGTTATCGAGGAGAATGCTCCACTGTCAAGATGCCCGTAAGTCAGGGCGACGGCGTCGCAGTGCATCACGCATGTGTTGGAGCATGCGGATATAAAACTCCTGCTTCACCGTCTGCCCTTGTGGGACTAACTCATGGTGTATGACACCTCTGGCATCGAAAAAAAAACTATCAGCATCGTCTTTGTTTCGGTCTTCTGTCGCCGCACCTTTCTCAACGCCGGAGAGCTTGTGGAGCGCCATTCGGCGCTCTGCCTCTTTGTTTAGGATCGTATTGAAAACTCCATGTTTCCTCTTCAGCAATGACTGCTGTCGACGAATGCAGCATCCTCCTCTGCCTCGGAGAGCAAATCAGCGCTCACTGATGTCCGCGTGTCCTGGTCCTGTGTGAGGGAGTGCGGCAAAAGTCTTGCATTCAGCTTTCGTTTCCCCAAGTTCTCACGCAAAATTTGGTGGAATGTTGTCTTACTAAGGTCGAGAGCATATGATAGAATGCGGACTGTAACGGTGCGGTCTTGTTGTATGATTTCCCTTATCCGAGCCTCGTTGTTTTCATTCCGGGAGGTTTAAGGGCGCCCCTACCTTGTGTAGTCTTCCATCGACGTTCTCCCCTAAACTAACCTGTCGTGCCACTCGAAAACTCGCGCCCGCGATAATGTCTCGTTGCCGCAAGCGTCACGAAGGAGCTCATACGTCTGTGTGGCAGTCTTGCTAAGCTTCGCACAGAATTTATTGTTTATACGCTGTTCGAGGTGGACGTCCATCTCACCACGTTCACTCACAGTAGAATGCGCAGACGACTAGTGACAACGTATTTTTCTACATGTAGTGCCATCTAGCGGCTGCCACAGCAATTGACATAAAAAGCTCAGGTTAGTCCGAAAAGATGGACCTATACATATGCACCAACATTTGTTTTGGGAAATCATTTCTAGAAAAAAAATAAATCAGTCTCGAAACTTTACGGACAAAGGTTGTATTCGCGGTCTATACTGTCTATACAAAAAGTCTACTTAATGTGCATGGCCATAAATCTGTAGATTATAGATCGTTGCCGACAGACTAGTCTATAAGATTTGTCTGTAGGAAATCTTTAGACCTTGTAGACAAAAGTATATGGACAGTCTATAGACTGTCTAAAGAATTTTTTTAGGCGATAGTTCATTGATCACGCTTAGGTCCGGATATAGGTGCGAAGTTGCGTTGCTGAGAGTTTACTTATTTAGCCGGGAATGGCAGAAACCTCTTTAGCCGGCATCCCTCAATGCCTGCGAGCCTGAAGTGCTTCAGAGTGTTTTCTATCGCAAACTACTTTGGTTAACTCTGTTTTATTAGAAGAACGTAGCAAGGTGAACTTTCATGGCTCAGTTCGGCCTGTTTTCTTCATTCAAAGCAACAATTTTTTACACCTCCAAAATTTCTGCAAATTTGTAAAGCTCTTCCCACTTACTTTAATTCTCAATGCTTGTTCTTTTTCTTATTCATTCCCAAGTACAATAAACTGCCAGATTGTGAAAGATCTTTTTAGAGGTGCGGATGGTGCGGCCCAGGCCCTACTGCTGGCCTGCCTTAAAGTATAATAATTTATTTTGTAGCGAGAGCTACACTCGGCTACCAGTCGAGCATTTCGCGGTACATGGGAGAGGCCAGTTGTGCGCATGCGCCGAGGAGCAAGGTGCCATTGCCGCGGCCGCGCGCCAGCTCCACCGTCGAAGCCGAGCGTGACGTCACGCGGATGAGCAGTTGTGCGCATGCGTCGATACCATGATAACCAGACAACCCCACAGCAGCGCCGCGTCTTCGTCGCCGCCTCGCCACACGCCGCTCTGTCACCCGGACCGCACGTCACATGCGCAGCATTGCGTATAAAAGGCGGAAAGTGATGGGCGTCTGTATCACAACGTTTAACATGCATGCAGGGAAGGAGAGTCCAGCCGCTGCTAAACAGCGGTATAGACAAGAGAAGATTAACTCTTCCGATCCTGAGGGTGTCGCCTGGAAGTTGGCTGCTGAACAAAGAGAGAATGTGCGTCGGAAGGCGAATAGAGCAGCGGAGGCGCCCGAACAGAGAGAGGAACGGCTTGCCGCACGGAGATGCCAGTCTGCCGAGCGTAATATGACGCGCATAGGCGCCGAGATGGAGCCTATGGAAGGCGTCAGTCAACGGGAACCAACCGAAGATAATGTGAAGGCCCGTCGTGTGACTGATCACACCATTCGAGTTTCCGAAAGACAAGCTCAGCCAGGAAAACGTACCTCTCGCTAGGTATGTACCGGCGTAGCCGAGCTAAGCCACTGCCAATTTCTTTAACTATTTCAAATACCACATCATGCGTTTCACGAGACAGCGTAGGCGTCCCGTCCTGCAGAAAACAAGGTTTCGGCGTTATCGTCGTTTTTTGTTAGCGAAAAATTTGGATTGGTCGAAAAGGTGGCTACGTCACAGTGGACCGGTGGATTTGAGATGTAAGTAAACCATTGAAAAACTGGCGAATAGAAGTTCAAAACATCACTAGAACGTAATTAGAATATGTCAATATATTAAGTAAATGAATTTCGCCGAAAAATAAATAAATCGAACCCCCGACTTTTGGGTTCAGAGTCAGACACGCTGCCACTAGGCCACACAAGCACTTTTATTTTAAGCGAGGTATTTATTAGAGCGATGCAACGTTCTAATACTGGAGCAATGAAGAAAACTATCGCCAGTCGACACAACTCAGGCATGTTCATGTTGCTTGGTTAAAGGGGTTTTTATATGCATGTCGTGTCGTCTTTCACATAATGATTATGAGAGTGAAAAAGGGAACACTCTCCGTGTTTGCATATGGAAGTGCAATCGCTGTCGCGTCATACACTTAAAGGCGGAGCTTGCGCGTGCGTGCCCCCAATTTTTGTTCATGGTCGATGCTGCGAGCATTACGGAACACTTCTTCCCCCTCACTAAAGCATGTTTTTCTTAAATATCGAGTCTCTATACCAGCAAGCTTCAACAAAAGCTTACTTTTCTCAGTACACTGCCAAAGCCAGCTCAAGACGGGGCAACATTCCAGGGTTGCACCTTTCTGTCCTACGACCGCTTTTGTACCTGTTCTGTTACAGCGAGACTGAACAGCTTCTGCATTTAGGAAGTGTCTTAAGAACTTTAAAGAGCACACACTAAGCTTTCCTATCGTGATTGCACTCCCATTATAAAGGCATCAAGCTTGAAGTTTGTTAATCTGCAAGGGCCTTATGGATCGTGATTCATCATCTTTCTGAATTTCGCTGAGCAGTAGCGCGAAGCATCAAACCGGGCAAAATGATATGCCTCAACAAAATAAAAGGTTCTTTACAAACTATCTCGCCCGGACACGGAAGGTAGCTAATAATAATAATAATAATAATAATAATAATAATAATAATAATAATAATAATAATAATAATAATAATAATAATAATAATAATAATAATAATAATAATAATAAGTCTTTATTTTTCGGTTCCCAGAAACAACCCAAAGGTCTCGGTGCTGGTACATAATAATAATAATAATAATAATAATAATAATAATAATAATAATAATAATAATAATAATAATAATAATAATAATAATAATAATAATAATAATAATAATAATAATAATAATAATTGGTTGTGGGGGAAAGGAAATGGCGCAGTATCTGTCTCATATATCGTTGGACACCGGAACCGCGCCGAACGTGAAGGGATAAGGGAGGGAGTGAAAGAAGAAAGGAAGAAAGGTGCCGTAGTGGAGGGCTCCGGAATAATTTCGACTACCTGGGGACCTTAAACGTGCACTGACATCGCACAGCACACGGGCGCCTTAGCGTTTTTCCTCCATAAAAACGCAGCCGCCGCGGTCGGGTTCGAACCCGGGAACTCCGGATCAGTAGTCGAGCGCCCTAACCACTGATCCACCGCGGCGGGGCTAATGCTAATGCTGAGATGCAGTTTTCTGTGAGTTTAATACGTTATTGAGTGGTGTACACCATTTCTTCTCACGACTCAGCAAATCGAAACCAAAAGTCAGCCAGGCTAGCCACATGGTTTCACACGTCTACTCGGTTGAACTCCGTTAAAACAATACCATTTTTTTTCTTTATTCTATGGAAGTACAAAAACACTGAGAAGACACACAGACATACCTCGAGTAAAGGCAGCCAGGCAGGAGGTCAGCCTTCCGCAGCACAAACTCCCCGCAGCAAAGCACACTGCTTTCTTAACAGAGACTTCGGTAAACGTGGCGGCTCTGCGTGTGGCGATCTATCACGTGGTTCTTAATCCGACATGCTAAACACTACCACGAGCCCAAAACCATTACACGGAATCTTAGAACCTTCTATTGCAGGGAAAAAATTTGTAGCGTAAGTTAGGCTACAAAGGTTCGATGGCGCAAACTGAATAAATGTGGACATAGTAAATGCGTTTTGATATTTCACTTAGTAAAATGTCTTGGAGACATCTACTGATGCGTACGTGCAATCATGAGTATGCTACTTATCAATTAGGTAATGATGAAGCATGTCATTCTGTGAGAGTTGAGTAGGTGATGCGAACGGAACCTGATAGCGGTGTCATGCTCTGCTCTTGAAGGCGAAGCTTAAGCCCCACTTTTAATCGCTTAGCAATACACGTAAGCATACCCCGGTGATGATCAGAGATTTGTTTTGCTCTCGTACAGGAAACAAGCTATAAAACTGGGCCTGCCTCTGTCGCCTGAATTCTACCGCTGAAGGGGCGCAATTTTGCGCACTTTTGTGGTCATGAATTTTATTAACTATGCAGTACTTTAAATATGAATACACTTTTTTGTTCGTGTGTACAGATGCACTACTCTAAATATGAAAACAGATTTTTAGTCGTGTGTATGCGAGAACAACGAGCTCTCCTATTTCGCGCACTCTTTTGCGAACGGTTGACGGAGGATATGTAATGAATATAAGGCCGCTACGGCACAATTCTCCTTGTTAATTCGATTCTAATCCTCTGCCCGTCTTAGTGAGTGAATCACTCATAGCGACGGAATAGGGAATAGTGCAAAAAAGAAAAAGGAATGAAATGACAGTCGAATAATATTATCGCGTCACCCCAGTTCCCTTTCTTGCGGATACTAAAGCAGCTTATCATCAATACATGCATGTCTTTATAGAAACTGTCATTACTAAGAGAATAAGGCAAGAAACACTTATCGCTGGGAAGGCGCCCGCTAGTGATGTGTGAGCAAGTATAATGTCACCTGATTCGATTCGTACCGTCTCGTACTAGTTGCTCGAATCGGTAATAGGAATAATTGATCAAGAAGGATAATCGGTATGAAGGCGTAATCACCTCTGATTTTCTTCTCACCCTTGCCCAGGTGCAAAAACGAATTAAAACAAAGTAAATCTCGCACTACTCACCTGTAGCAATGGACAGTGCGCTGACGCAGTTGTCCGCTTTTCGGTTATCGTTATCATCTTTAAGATTTCGCGAGGCACCCTTGTGTTGCTCTTTGATTTGACATCACGTGCAGTCAGATAGAATCAGAACCTTGAAAACGCTTAAATAGGAGAGGGGATATCCGTTTTGGGGCATTTGAAACGCTGCTACCCTGACGCTTGCTCGGCCTCATTTGGTAGACGGTGTGTGGTGTAGAAACGGTGCAGCGAGCCTTCGTTCGCATTTTGTGCTCACAAAGTGGGGCGAGCCAACAGGTACTGCTGACAATGCAACGAGCTTTGCGACTTCTGCTACCCGTCGTGACTCCTATGTACTTTTTGGGCCCACAGCTATTATCGACTTTTCGCGAATATTATGGTCGCGATGAACTCGAGTTCGAGAACTGGCACCGGTGGTATTTTAGCGTGCTTTTCACCTTCACCTTGATATGCGCCGTCTTCTCTTTGGCTTTTATAGCTTTCGTGCTCTGGGTCGAGAATATTTTATGAAGACTTATATCAGGATCCACTGCGCCCTTAGTGGGAATGCGGCGACGATTGTATGATGCTGCGAACAGTGCTCTTAACTGTTACCATAGCCGACAAAATTCATCGCCGTCATTAAACGCCGTGGCCGCTGTATAGTAGCTCCGCATTCACCAGTTGCTCTTGCGACAAAGTTAGTTACTTTTTCCCTAGTCGCCGGAAAGGATTCGTGTGGAAGACATTGATGCCGCTGTTATCTACGGCAACCAAGTCGATGCCACGGATATGCCATGTTACCGGACCGACGGTCATCTGTGCGCGTTCTTAGTCCTCGGCAATCGGCTGCTTGGGGACTGCACCCTGGCCGCTTATCAGTTGTCCAGTGAGTCACAGGAGCCACGCTGATGTCGTCGTTCCAGGTAGGAGACGGAGCTATGCTGCACCTGGCGCAGGCTATGCGCTTTGAATAGGCCGGACAGCCAGCAGTCACGCTGCATAGACTGCCGACGGCTGCGTAAAGGTTGCTTTCGAAGAGAGCATTCGGGACTTAATTGAGGCACAGTCTGCACGGAAGGGTCCTACCATTCGCGCCCGTCGTCTGAAGACCTGTGGTTCCTGACAGTGCGCAACGTTTCTGAACTGTAACCTCTCCAACACTGTGCAGCAGTTCACATCATTGTTGCTTCAGAGCGTCCAGAGGCCCTCCAAAGCGTTTCCGAGGTCACATAAGGAGTCATTCAAGAACGACATTGCAAGCGGTGTGCTCCTATCATCGCCCAAAGCCTATCAAGATAGGTCTGATGTCCTCGATGAATACAGCAACCCTGGATCAACTGGCCCCGACACTCGTGACGTTACTTGAAAACTCGCCCTTGCAGCAGAGGTGTTTTGTTTGGAAACGCGAACTCTGTACGGCACAGCACGTCAACGTACTATGTGCGTCATGCTTGAGGTCAACGTGCTGCCCAGGCACTGTTGCGTGAACGTTTTCTAGTGGTGCTGCAGTGTAGACTCGAATCTTCTGTGCAAATATCCTCATGATCGGTGTTGTCAGTGTCGAGGCCCTCGATATGGTCAGTCAGCATGGCGCTGAACTCTTGAAAGTAGATTTTTGCCGCGCAATACTGCATTGTGCATGCCTTTATAACATCCAGGACCTTAGCGGCTTCACGGCTTGTCCGCGGCGCTTGGCGGTGACATGTTTTGCTATGTTTTATTTTCGGAAACAGCAGCGGTTGTAACGATTCATGTAAGTTGTATTTGACCAGCGTGGAAACTTGTGTCCTTCACTGAAAAATAAAACACTGTGCTTCATTTTATTACCCTGATGTTGAATGTATGCGGCGCTTTTTGCAGTTGGTTGTGCTTTTCCATAACCCCTGGCTCGTCAAAGCGCTTCTGCAGTCATCTATGCTGCCTTTCGGAGCTTGTCGCAGACGTATTTGCTTACGCCAGATTTAATGCTGTAGTGTTGAGGGTCCCGTTCAGCAGGATAAGCGGCGGCGTCTCTTCGTCGTACAGCCAAGCTCACAGGAGACATAGATAGATCTGTGGAATGAAAGTGATTTGTATGCCGTGTAATGCGAAGTAAACGGCGCCGTATGTGTGTAACTTTAGAAGGAAATGATTTCTGCTTTAAGAAAAATTTAATGAATTTTAGTCAACATTCCGACCAACGACCTTTCTGTTGAGGTTCAGATACGCCACCCCTTGACTATACAGGAAGGCTTGTACGGGGGGCAAAACGCTAGTCTAGAACAGTGTTTGTCCGTGTGTTCGCGTGCTTCATCTGTTGCGTTCGTGCTCCTTCACTGCCGTTATGATCAAGAAAGTTACCAACCAGCCCAAAACGTTCTTTTGCTCTAGAATGCGTTCTGACCCTGTTTCGGGCAGAATACGCGATATCCAGCAATAACATTTGGTTAAAAATTGTCTGGGTGTCGCAGTGGCTTTGGGAGGCGCGGAACACACAGTTCAGCCTTTTAAACAGGTTTTTTGCCCTCTGTACGGTCTGCGTACATGCGGGAGTCTACATTTATGTCGCGTGGTCTTTTACATAAAGTGGTATCTTACGACCGTATGCTAATGATTATTTGTGTGATTGAAGACGTGCTAATTACGGCAGTGGTAATTGAGTACGAAAGTCCATGTGAGCGATTCACATCCTGTTTTCTCGACGTGACACAGTGGCGCTGGCGTGCGGCGGCCACCGGAATACCCCCAGGCTGATGTACGCCGCAGACCCAACAGATGGTGCGCGAGCAGCGTAACGTGCGCGCCGTCTTCATTTTGATTTCTCAGAGCGGAACCTGCTTCCTAAAGAACAGTGCCAGCGTCTGCGAGGTGATTTGCAAAGACGACTGGAAGCCGCTGTAGGGACTCATTAATGCTACAGCTTCATAACCTTGAAGAGGTGCATAAGCGTCCTCCGAATTTTTATTTAATGAGTTTACTCTGGACAGTATTATCTTCGCTGCCCATTTTACTTCCCGGTGCAAAACTGTGCTATCTTCTGCACAGTCTTAGCAAACTACGGCCACACAGAATTCCAACATGCTTTTGCCTTTTGGGCTTGCCTCGTGTAAGGCACGCAATAAATGTGGGAAGTTTCACGGTTCCGAACGCAAGCCAGCTAATGTGTGATAAGTTAATTGGTGCCAAGGAGGGACCATGAACGTGCTTGAGAAAAGTGGCGTTATTGCTGATGCCATTTTTGCAGTCGAAGCGATGGAACGCACTTCGTACAAAACAGCAACACCAGCTGGACATCTCGTGATGAAGTGGCACGACTGAGCTGGCACCGTAGTGGTCCATGACGTTCTAATATTTGCGCAGAGCAACAAGTTGGCCAACAAAATATTGTAACCGATGGCACTGAGCTAGCATGAGCGCTTATATACCTGCTGTTATTTTTTGCCACGAATGCTTTGAGATTATCAGAATAACTTGTTTTTGTGGTAACAACCAAGGCGCATGCGTCGTGAGCGCAGCTATTTCGGCCTGTTCAAGTAAGAAAAAAAGAGATACGAAGCCATGTTTACGTTTAGTTCACAAGTGAGGTGCCAATTAAGTTGCGCTGCTAATGAAACTTAACTCATGCAGCGGGGCATATGGGAAAACTCTTTAGCGGGCACCCTTCGCTTCGTACAAAAATAGGCCTATATGGGAAGGAAAGGGTAGTAAGCTCTCCACAAGCACACTCCCTGTAGCCCGCAAGGCGGGTATACAATATCGTTTTTCACACGACACGTGTGAAACATGAGAAGGTATCCCTGCCTTGCAAAATGAATGTGGTGTATCGGATACCGTTTTATTACGGTCGGGTTTATGTGTGCCAAACTGGAAAGTGTATCATCGTCAGGTTACCGAAGCACGAGAGGTCTTTGGATATTGCTACAAGGCTCTAACTTGCCTGTACATTGCAAGGAATTTGAAGCCTGCTACCCATTCCATTCACAACGCACATTTTTTTCGGTACACTGGGAGCGGATTAACAGGGAGCTTATCTATTTTATTTTATTTATTTATTATTTATAAACACTGCTGTCTCGAGAAGAGACATGGCAGGAGTGGGCACATACATTAGTAAAAAACAAATAACATGGGTAGCATAGAACTAGATAGCATAGAAGTATTAAAAACAGATCAACAGGTCAAATTGTTAGGCAACCTAAAAACGAAGTCTTCAATTGGCAATGAGCGAAGTGAACCGTCCAACCGATTTCAAATTTCAACAGTTAGCGGGAAAAAAAAGAAAATTTAAAGCAGTCTATACGTGGTTTGAAAGGAACAATGTTTAATGGGTGGTTCCGTCGGGTTGCACGTGCGCTTGAGGACACAAATGAGAAAGGTGCCTGAATGCCAGATGACATGTGAATGAAATTATGCAGCATGATGATGCGTTCACGTGTGGGCCAATGTTCCAACGTTTGTGAAGATAAAGTCTGCATATGTGAAGAAGGTGAAAAGTTGCGATCGTACCGGCCGAAGACGAATCGCATTGCTTCTTTTTTAACTAATTCTAAACGGTCAATGTCGCGTGTGTGATTAGGGGACCAAACAGTTGAGGCGTACTCCAGGATAGGTCGAACTAGTGATTTGTAAGCAGTTAATTTACATTCCCTCGTAGCATTTTTTAAGGTTCGTTTGTGATAGCCAAGTTTGCGAAGTGCTTTCCCAGAAATGTTAATACGAGCATTCCATTTCAAGTTATATAAAAAAATAACACCAAGGGATCTGAACTCGCTGACATGGGTCAAGCAGATACCGTTATTAATGTAAAAGAAATGCAGCGGATTCTTTTTGTTACCGAGGGTCATAGCAACGTTTTTAGTGAAATTAATTTTCATTTCCCATGCGTTACTTCATTCCCAGAACAATGAAAACACTTTGTTCCTGTTGATCATGGGCGTTACCAACGTTTCGATAAAGCACGCAGTCATCGTCATATAGGCGTAACTTCCCTGCGGTGTCATTAATAACATTTGCTACATACTTGAAGAAAATTATAAATAATAGGGGCCCAAGCCTCTATTGTTTAGCAAGCAAGACACATCTTACGACTCAGTGAAGAATGTGTGAGAGTGCCATCCATGGCGTTAACTCGCAGCTAGTTGGACTATCTAGATCAGGGGAATGTTCGGGGCGATTTAGGACACATGTTGTGATGTATGCATATCGATAAGTGTATGGCTTGTGTGGTTGTTTGGCTTTTGATATAATGCCTGTCCCCTTCAATAAACTTGTGTTACAAGTCAGCGCTTGTTTTGTCTCCTTCCACGCCGCTGTCTTTCGCGCTGGTGGATTCACCATGAAACCATACCAACTTGCCCAAGTTTTTATCATTCTGCAAGCGTTCCATCAGAGCGCGAAAACTTCCCGTTCCCATGCCCGCTTCCTAATGCTGGCACCAGAAGAATTACGCAACGGCAAATATTCATGTAACAGCACTACTAAGGTGTATTTTTATGTGAAAACAATGAAAACAACATGTGATTGTGTCGGTGTAGCAATCTCAATGGAATTAGCGATGTGGTTCCGACTACGCTGATTCTTGTTAGACTAGTTCGGAGCTCCGCTGCAGCGTGGCGCCGATACCGTCAAAATTGCCAATACGAATGGGCTGAAGCGAACGTGCGTGATACGCGGTAGTGTGTCACTTCCGCCTAACATGCAGCCTTTGCTTCACATCCCCATCCATGTAGTTACTGAACATGCCGAACTGCATAAATATTTCACAACCACCCAAGCTGCAGTGTAATTCGCATTGCCCCGAGGCAACCATTCGGTACAGGTCGCCCGCCACACTGAACCTCCTAATGGGAAATAAAGAAAAAGCAGCCTAAATATCGTGAAGGTTGGATTTTCAGAATATGTAGGTGCGCACAAACAACGTAATCCTTCGCGATTGGCCTAGCTCTTTGACGTTGTCTTCAGTAGCCAGCTTCACAGCACGCGCGGAATAGCTGGTCCTATGTTTAGGGGAATACACTAGGTGGAGTGCACTTGTAATAAGGAAGGAAATGACTCATTAAGGTTCATCCAAGCCTCGACATGCGACCACAGAGGAATTCAGCTATGCGAAGCTTCTGCGCAAGCTGCATAGCTTTCCTTTGTAGTCGTACACCTGCGTTTTGGTGGATGCTAATGAGTAATTATTCCTTGATTATAAGGAATTACTGGGCAGTCACCTGATGCAATTCATATTTTATCGTCCCAATTGGTCGACTTGCGAATAAGAAGTAACAAAAATGGATGATAATTGGTATGAAGGCGTAATCACTCCCGCTTTTCTTTTAATGTTTGCCCAGGACGAAATGCAGTGACACGAAGTAAAACTCGCTCGTTTCAGATAAAATAACAGACAGGAAGCTGACTCAGTCAGATGTTTATCGGCAATCGCGGTCGTCTAAGATTTCGCGAGGCAGCCTGGTATTACTTTTTGATTTGACAGCAAGTGTAGTTTGATGGAATAACAACCCTCGGGGCGCTTATATGGGCCGGATTTCTATTTTGAGCATTTAAAAGGCTGCCACACTGAACGCGGGTCGCCCGAAATTAGTAGGCGCAGTGTGGTGCTAAAACAGTGCAGTGCGCGTTCGTTCGCATTTTGGCCTTTGCTTGGGGTCACACCGTGGAGCGACCTAATAGGAACTGTAACAATGCAACAAGTTTTGCGACCCCTACTGCCTGTCGTGACTCCTATGTGCTTCCTGCGCTCACATATGTGGGTGCCTTTGCGCGATCACGGTGGTCAGGATGAGCCAGAGTACGAGAACTGGCGCCGGTGGTGTTTTCGCATCGCTTTCGCCTTCACCTTAGTTTACCTAATGTTCGATTTGGCTGTTATAGCTTTAGTGTCCTGGGTCGAGAGTATTATCCGTCGTCACGAATAAGAGGATGCACTGCGTCCTCAGTTAGAACGTGGCAATGATTACGTGATGCCTTCAACAGCGCTTTTGTTACCGTTGCTGACAGAATTTACAGTCCTATGGAAACACCGTGGCGTGCACTTGTGGCTGCTGAAGTGGTCCCGCTATCAGGAGCTGCTGTTGCGACTTCAATCAAGATGTCCCTAGTCGCCGAACAGGAAAGATTCGCACGAAATACAGTGAGTCAGCTGTTTCCTTCTTCATCCAAGTCGATGCTGTGGACATGCCAGGCTACCGTATCGACGGGCGTTTCTGCAAGCTCTGGGCCTTCGGAAAGCGGTTTTCTATGGACCACATCCTGGGCGGTTCTAAAGTGGCCCGTGGGTCACAGCAGCGACGCTAGCATTGCCGCCCCCCATATGAGACGGAGCTTTGCTCCACTTGTCGAGGTCTATGCGCATCAAGCACGCCCTGCAGTCAGAAGTCGGACCGCCTAGATTGTCCACAACTGAGCACAGGTCGGCCTGGAGGGCTGTATTCGGAGCTTCATTGGGCCAAAAATCTGTGCAGAATCTCCTGCCAGTCACGCGCGTCGTCTGGAGACCAAGCTGTTTCAAGCAGTGTGCAAAGTTTTGTGACTACATCCGATACACTGTGCAGGCGTTCACCTTCATAACCACGTCCGAGTGCCCAGACGTCTTCCAAGGCGTTTACAAGCTAACATGTGTGATTGTTCGAGAAGGACCTTGTACACCCTGTGCTCACGTAGACGCCCATCGCCTGCCAAGCTACCCCTGATGTCAGTGGTGAATCGAGAAGAGATGAGTGACCGGGATCAACTGGCCCCGTCGATGTGGATTGCGATTGGAAACCCGCCCCCGCTGCAGATGTCTTTGCTTGGAACCGGGGATGCTGTATGGCACCGAACGTCAACCTGTTTTCTGCCTTGTGCGCCGTGCTTAGGGTTAAGAAGCTCCTCACGCTGCGGTGGAAGAATGTTTTCTATTGGTTGGTGCAGTGCTGAGACTGGATCCTCCTGTAGAAGTACCCGCATGACCGATCTTGTCATTGTCGGAAGTCATCGATGTGGCTAACCAGTATGACGCTGAACACTGGAGTTCATTTTTCCCGCTCTTCACAGCAATGTACCTGCTTTTTTGACTTTAAGGACGTCAGCGATTTAACGGCTTGACCACAACGCTTGGTGGCTATACTTTTGACCATATTTTATTGTTGGAAACAGCTGCGGTTTTACCAATTCAAGTAAGAGTTTTAGTTCACAGGCGCAGTCACTGTATACCCTTCACTGAAAATAAAATACCATCAGTCATTTTAATGCCCTGAAGGAAAAAACTGCGGATTCTTTCAGGGGATTCCGCACTGATATTTTTCGGGCTTGTCGAAGCGCGTCTCGGGCGGCTACGCTGCCTTTCGGCACATGTCGCAGAGATATTTGCTTGCGGTAATTTCATTTCATGCTTCTCTTGGCAGTGTTGCCTTTGCCGGCCACTTGTAGTCCCATTCCGGCGCAAAACGTTTTTATGTACTGCGTAGTCTTAATGAAGTCTCTAAACAGGAAATTACAAGATGCATTTCTGTTTTGTGGTAATCTCGTGCAAGGCCAATGCCCCCTAAATAGACAAGGCCAGATCATATCCTGTTCCCCACGCGGCTGACGTAACAGAGGTAGTTGGTGTCTGCGGTGGCGAGCGCGGGTGGTTTTCACGGCTTCAGTGGAAGCCAACCTGATGGCTTCCGCGGATGGTTCTCGTCTCTCGCGATTAAAACTACCTGGGCAGCTTTTGCACCGCGTCATGCGAAGCAAGAAGGCAGACCGTTGCTCTGACGAAGCGCTTCTTGGGGCTCAGTTTTATCGCCATATCGCGTGAGGCCCATCAAGACCATGTCTACTGGTTTCGGCATCGCTCATCCCTTTCGCCGAGAATTGTCTGGCCCTTATTTTTTCCTCGGCATGCCGATGGAGACGGGACAGCTGAAGAAGTGCGGTAATGCATTCCACAGCTGTATTCCGCTGTGTCGTGCAAATTGGCCCGATGACCTTAAAGCCAGTGTTTTCTGTTTACCGCGAGACGTCCAAAGCCGAGACAAGTGGCTTCGGGCTATTCCTCGCAATGGATACGTACCATCGCAGTCTTCAAAGGTAAACACCAATCCTGACTACTGCTAGCGCGCATGTCGCAAATTACGCCTATCTGCTTTTGTGAGCTGAACTTGCGCTTGCGAACGCAGGTTTTAGTTGGATACGAAAATTACATGCGGAGGAATGTGCACTAATTAGCTAAATGGGGACAATATGCAAGAAATATCCGTCACGCCAGGCATCATCCAAACAAAATCTTTGAGTACAGTTTCAACTCGCGCTTGGTTCTCTTTTAAAATCCCTTCAAAGTTCACAGCTAAATCTCATACAAGAAAAATGTGTCGCCCAATAACAAAAACATGGCACTGCAGTCCGAATGCATTGCTCTAGGCATGGCCTCAAAGGCCAGAATTTTACCCCCAAAAATTTAACATTAGTCAACACGCCCACACTAGGGCGCTAAAAATGATGTACAATGTAAAGATGATTTTTAGGCCACCTCAAAACATGTTGGCAGCATACTATAAGAATTTCATTATGAAGTACTTGCCTGGAACTTGAAGTGTTTGTGTCGTCGCCAAAAAGATATGATGCACTGCGCCACATATTCCACTTGCTTTATGCGCTTTCATAATCACTCACTCACGCACACAAACACGCACACAGCACCGCTGGCGTCGGTTGGCGTGCAGTAGGCCTAATTCCAGATCGCTTCGTCGCTTGCTGTCATTAAGTGTGCGCCGTCATTTCCGAACAGGTAGCTCTTAAAGATGCACTGGACACTTATTTCTCGACGACAGCAACAAGAATTTTGGCAGACAAGTCTTTCCGGCATAAAAAAAAAGCACCGAATAAGAGCGTACGTGCACGAAACGACACAGCCGGCAGCTACTGGCAAGCTGCAAGGCCTGTCATTCCCTAGCCGTGGCTTGATTTCCCCCGACTACTCTGTCTTCGTCACAAAAGTAACGACCAGGTCTTCTCTATCTAGGGGCCCTTGGCAAGGCACGCCATAAATGTGTGAGTCTTGGGGGCGGTTTCAGGGTACAAAACACAACCCTGCTATTAGGTCAAGGATACGTAGAAACCATAAGTGGGGCGGAGGAGGGACTGGAACTTAGCACAAGAAAACTGGCATTATTGCCGATGTCATTCTTGTGGACAGAACCGAAGAACGCTGCGTGGCCAACGAAATGACGTCGGCAACAATGCCAGTTTTCTTGTGGACAGAACCGAAGAACACTGGGTGGCCAACGAAATGACGTCGGCAACAATGCCAGTTTTCTTGTGGACAGAACCGAAGAACACTGCGTGGCCAACGAAAAACGCAACACCAGCTGAATGGCGCTGATGAATACTTTATTGAGTGCATAGATTCACGCCCCCCGAACTGCGAGGAGCTTGCTGCGTCGGTGAATCGGCTGTCGTCGGTCCTCTAGGCTAGAGCTGAACAGCGTCGCCGGACAACTCGGGATTAAATGCCGTGACTGCACTTGCGCCCACAGAGTCGATGGCACTCCAGTATTGGCAAAGAGCAGGAACAAGCTGGTCCGCTGAATTTTGAATGCTGTGGCACGTAGCGATGAAGCGTGAAAGTGCGTTGACATATCTGCGCTCATTTCGCGCCTCAAAGATTATCAGATCGCATTTATCGTACACGATTCAATGAACAAGTCGCTGAAATATTAAAG
The DNA here is from genome assembly GCA_030143305.2 of Amblyomma americanum. Lineage (NCBI taxonomy): Eukaryota > Metazoa > Arthropoda > Arachnida > Ixodida > Ixodidae > Amblyomma > Amblyomma americanum. The sequence continues at coordinate 31,413 of JARKHS020026841.1, forward strand.
GAAACCAGAAGTTTTCACAAAAAGAGCGGCTGTTTTTTCATCACTTATTCAACCTGAAACTGACCGTTATATGTTATACGCCAAGAGGTAAACTATTTGGGAAAGGGGAAAAAGTGGGTTTGGAACACAAAATTATCGAGTAATCATCAACTATATGCTCAGACTTTGTTCGTTTCCATAGAGGAGGGCCCTGTACTGTACGACGACGTATAAACGGCATTAGTTGACGGTACAGTGGAGTGCTCTGTCGCTGCTTCCTTTTTGTACCCCCCCCCCCCCCGCCCCCTGTTCATCAAGAATGTGTTTGAGCTTGCTGCTCCAGGAGGATAACTTATATTGCGAGCTACAGCTGTTAGAGCTTTTGATAACCGACACATTTGTCAGAAATCTTATTCGTCATTCATGTCCTGTGTATGCGGACCTAACAAATGCATTCGAAGGGTTACTTAATAGATATAAACACTTCTGCGTTACGAGCCATTAGAGGCGACTTGTGAGTTTTTCTGGAGCTCTTCATTGCAGTTTCTGGACAGATTTAGACTACAGATAACTGAGCTTCTAACAAATGCATTAAAACAATTCTTGCTAGAGGACATTGGTGAAGTGGAGTCATTTAACATCCCAGGCATACCGCTACTTCATTGAGAACTCCTGTCAGGGTTTCTTTTATGGAGGATGTGTAAATGTGCCGCACTTGGACATGCTCTCATCTGAAAGTGAGAGTAAGCGCAAATAGCAATAAAGGCGTTCTGCGAAGACACCGCATTGAAAAGAGAAGCAGGCGTGAACCGGAAATTAATTTGGAAGATCCCGATCACTCCAGAATGGCTGCACTGGCTGCCCTCCTCTCCCATATGATTTTTTTTTCATAGGAAATCCCACTGTCCCTATTTTCCGACAAAGAAAGTTCTGCCCTCCTCTACGGCACCCGTTTTTCTCTCTCACTCCCATCTTCCCTTCTTTCCTTGCAGCGCGGTTGCGGTGTCTATTGAGAAGTGGGACAGTTACTGCTGCATTTCGTTTCCTCAGAAACCACTACTATCTGCTTTCAATAATTGATGACTAGGGAAGCGCTAATTCATCAACAAGAAAGAACCGCGCAGTGCGGAAAGAAACCCCAGGAGGTCTACAGACTCAGGGAAGCGGGATGCACCTCACACGTGCCATTCCAAGAGAATGTCCGAGGCCGCACCCATGAATGTACCTTACTTACGTGTTCGTTAGCAGTACCGGCACTGAAACCAGTGAACCCGTTACAGGCTTGTTGTTTCAGGTGGAGAATGTGATATTCACAGTGCAGATTTCTTGTAGCGTGGCGCCATCTAACCTTGGCAAGAAATACCTGAAATGCCCGTTTTCCCCTCAACTCCATGGGTGGCGCAGCGTGTGCTATCAGCTTTTCGCAAGGTATCTTGGAGTCGTTCTGACATACGCAAGCGCAGTTGTAGACGGTTCAGATTTATTTTTGCAAAAAAAAAGAGAAAAAATGCCAATACAGAGTGCATATGCACTCACCGAGAAAACTCTTACGGCTGCTAAAAGCGCTATCGCGCTGCAAGTGACAGCAGTTAGTTGCAACCATTTGCATAGTAATACTGTCTTGGACACTTGTTTGCAGGGCAACCGGTTTTCTGTTCGACGTCTTATGTCATAACGGAAAGAGTTTTTTCCTGTCACGAACGTTCGGAACGATCACATGATGGTCACGACTCACCAGTGTTTAAAGAGATTCAGTGACAGCTGCTTGGAGTGGCGGGCATAATATTAAATTATAGTTGTCATATCTTCATTGCAGATTGCGCGTGACGTCAATATGCTGGAATTCATGACAACACTATGTTCTAACCTTTCAGCATAGTGCGTTGCAGTGACATCATACTTGACGTCACTGCGTGCTGGCCAACAAGCGCGGCTGTCCGATAGTTACTAGCCATTTCTTCTCACAGCCATGTTTTCCGGAACACCAAGTAGCCGTAGTGCTTTATGCCAGAATGTAAATTCTATCCAGCACATTATATAGAAATGCTAGTTAATTACTAGCATAGAACCAATTCCTAACACAACATCGCAACGTGCGCTGACATCGTACAGCCCACGGGCGCCTTTTGCATTTCGCCTCCATCGAAACGCGGCCGCCGCGGTCGGGTTCGAAGACAAGTGCTCCGGCTCAATAGACGAGTGCCTTAACCACTGAGCCACCGCGTCGGGTTAATGTTTTCGTGCAATGTGGAATTTTATTTGGTCCCTGTAAATGTCCACAGAAGACGACATTTTCTTATCAGCAGCACGCAATTTTATCACACATTTTCTGCGGCCGTTAAAAAGAAAACGTTTGTGGTTTGTGCTGCTTCCAACAGATGGCGTCACCAATCCACATGGCGAGTATTTTATCTTAATTTATTGAGATAGGTCGTGGTGCAGCCGACGCATACAAGCAAGCGGTACGTGTCATTGGATATAACTGTAATCTGCCTAGAATAAAGCAAGTTCGGCAGCCAGAATCAAGTGAATTCATCCTCCGCTCGCTCTAACCACTGCCCCAAGTCCACCTCCTGCATGCAAAATTTGCGGCCCTGCCTCACAATTTGGATGCTTGGGAGAGCAGTGTCGGGGACTTACGCACACCTTCAGCGCACACTGATGCGCGAACCCCGGCCGTTCGCGCGCAAGTCCTAGCTGGAGGCGCCTCATCACTGCGCTGTGGTGGGCGTCGTAGGATTCATGTGAGCTTTCTCGTGCACCTCGGCGTGTCCGCACCATTCTCATTAAAATGATGTAGCGGACGCGCATCGAAGACCATTCTCATTGAAAATTATGTAGCGGACGCGCTTCGAAGACCATTCTCATTGAAAATGATGTAGCGGACGCGCTTCGAAGACCATTCTCATTGAAAATGATGTAGCGGACGCGCTTCGAAGACCATTCTCATTGAAAATGATGTAGCGGACGCGCTTCGAAGACCATTCTCATTGAAAATGATGCAGCGGACGCGCTTCGAAGACCATTCTCATTGAAAATGATGTAGCGGACGCGCTTCGAAGACCATTCTCATTGAAAATGATGTAGCGGACGCGCTTCGAAGACCATTCTCATTGAAAATGATGTAGCGGACGCGCTTCGAAGACCATTCTCATTGAAAATGATGTAGCGGACGCGCTTCGAAGACCATTCTTATTGAAAATGATGTAGCGGACGCGCTTCGAAGACCATTCTCATTGAAAATGATGTAGCGGACGCGCTTCGAAGACCATTCTCATTGAAAATGATGTAGCGGACGCGCTTCGAAGACCATTCTCATTAAAATGATGTAGCGGACGCGCATCGAAGACCATTCTCATTGAAAATGATGTAGCGGACGCGCTTCGAAGACCATTCTCATTGAAAATGATGTAGCGGACGCGCTTCGAAGACCATTCTCATTGAAAATGATGTAGCGGACGCGCTTCGAAGACCATTCTCATTAAAATGATGTAGCGGACGCGCTTCGAAGACCATTCTCATTGAAAATGATGTAGCGGACGCGCTTCGAAGACCATTCTCATTGAAAATGATGTAGCGGACGCGCTTCGAAGACCATTCTCATTGAAAATGATGTAGCGGACGCGCTTCGAAGACCATTCTCATTGAAAATGATGCAGCGGACGCGCTTCGAAGACCATTCTCATTGAAAATGATGTAGCGGACGCGCTTCGAAGACCATTCTCATTGAAAATGATGTAGCGGACGCGCTTCGAAGACCATTCTCATTGAAAATGATGTAGCGGACGCGCTTCGAAGACCATTCTCATTGAAAATGATGTAGCGGACGCGCTTCGAAGACCATTCTCATTGAAAATGATGTAGCGGACGCGCTTCGAAGACCATTCTCATTGAAAATGATGTAGCGGACGCGCTTCGAAGACCATTCTCATTAAAATGATGTAGCGGACGCGCATCGAAGACCATTCTCATTGAAAATGATGTAGCGGACGCGCTTCGAAGACCATTCTCATTGAAAATGATGTAGCGGACGCGCTTCGAAGACCATTCTCATTGAAAATGATGTAGCGGACGCGCTTCGAAGACCATTCTCATTGAAAATGATGTAGCGGACGCGCTTCGAAGACCATTCTCATTAAAATGATGTAGCGGACGCGCATCGAAGACCATTCTCATTGAAAATTATGTAGCGGACGCGCTTCGAAGACCATTCTCATTGAAAATGATGTAGCGGACGCGCTTCGAAGACCATTCTCATTGAAAATGATGTAGCGGACGCGCATCGAAGACCATTCTCATTGAAATGATGTAGCGGACGCGCATCGAAGACCATTCTCATTGAAAATGATGTAGCGGACGCGCTTCGAAGACCATTCTCATTGAAAATTATGTAGCGGACGCGCTTCGAAGACCATTCTCATTGAAAATGATGTAGCGGACGCGCTTCGAAGACCATTCTCATTGAAAATGATGTAGCGGACGCGCTTCGAAGACCATTCTCATTGAAAATGATGTAGCGGACGCGCTTCGAAGACCATTCTCATTGAAAATGATGTAGCGGACGCGCTTCGAAGACCATTCTCATTGAAAATGATGTAGCGGACGCTCATCGAAGACCATTCTCATTGAAATGATGTAGCGGACGCGCATCGAAGACCATTCTCATTAAAATGATGTAGCGGACGCGCTTCGAAGACCATTCTCATTGAAAATGATGTAGCGGACGCGCTTCGAAGACCATTCTCATTGAAAATGATGTAGCGGACGCGCTTCGAAGACCATTCTCATTGAAAATGATGTAGCGGACGCTCATCGAAGACCATTCTCATTGAAATGATGTAGCGGACGCGCATCGAAGACCATTCTCATTGAAATGATGTAGCGGACGCGCATCGAAGACCATTCTCATTGAAAATGATGTAGCGGACGCGCACTGAACACCATTCTCATTGAAAATGATGCAGCGGACGCGCATCGAAGACAATTCTCATTGAAAATGATGTAGCGGAGGAGCATCGAAGACCATTCTCATTGAAAATGATGTACGGAGGAGCATCGAAGACCATTCTGATTGAAAATGATGTAGCGGAGGCGCATCGAACACCATTCTCAACCCGCCGCGATGGCTCAGTGGTTAGGGCGCTCGACTACTGATCCGGAGTTCCCGGGTTCGAACCCGACCGCGGCGGCTGCGTTTTTATGGAGGAAAAATGCTAAGGCGCCCGTGTGCTGTGCGATGTCAGTGCACGTTAAAGATCCCCAGGTGGCCGAAATTATTCCGGAGCCCTCCACTACGGCACCTCCTTCTTCCCTTCTTCTTTCACCCCCTCCCTTGTCCCTTCGCTTACGGCGCGGTTCAGTTGTCCAACGATATATTTCCTTTTCCCAAAAACCAATTATTATATTAACACCATTCTCATTGAAAATCATGTAGCAGACGCGCATCTAAGACCATTCTCATTGAAAATGTTGCAGCGGACGCGCATCGAAGGCCCTTTCCGCATGTTCACGCCGCTGTTCCAGGCGGCGCACAGCTTGGGCGGAGCTCGAGACAATGGACGACTTCTAGCACGCAGCCGGCTTTCCTCAGAGCCTCCGGCGACTGCAGCGTGCTGTAGGCGGCAGCCGTCCACTGCGGTCATCATAGCGAGAGACTTTCGGGAACCCACCACCCTGTTGTTGCCAGGACTCTTGGATTATCCCGCACTACCTGTTTCGTCGTCACCGTTGCCAACTTTTTTTTGTCCGCGTCGCTTCTGACGCGGCGTGATGTGATGCGCCACTGCCCTGCGATGGCAGGGGCTGGCAGCGATGGGTCTTTTGAAAAACCCAGGTTGCTCATCATGAGCAACCTGTCACGACTAATTAATTTAACTGACACCTGCCCCGGTGGTCAGCCTACTCGCAATCCTGTGGGTAGGTTGTGATGACGCCAGAAGGTCATGCTACCTACGTTGCCCATCTAAGTTGCATATCCGGGCATTTTTCGCTCACAACGCAAACGCCAACACCGACAACGGCGCCAGCTTTTCTTCACAACGTTATCTCGTTAAAATTTTCATACCCTACTTCACAGCCATTGCAAAGGCATCTCGAATCTATTTGAGGTTACGCTAGTACTGCGACGATGAGCAGGCCGCACAACCCACCAAGGCGAAGACATGCTCCACCGCAATGCACTAGGGAGCAACCGGAAAGTCGTAAGTATTGGATATTGGGGAGAGGAAATTGCGCAGTGACTATCTCACTTCTTGATGGCCACCTGAGCCACGCCGTGAGAGAAGGAAGGAAGGTGAGAGTAAAAGAGGAAAGAGATAAAGATGTACCATAATGCAGTGCTCCGGCATAATTTCGACCACCTGGGGATATTTAATGTGTACTGACATCACACTGCACATGGGCGCCTTTTGAGCTCAGGGAGAGCAGAAAGAATGAATGATTCGTTTGCGGGTAAATATAAGTGTTGTTTAGAGACGACTAGGCAAGCGGCAATAGTTCGTTTTCTCGCTGATGTTCGTTTGCATGGAGTTTAAATCACCGCGGATTCGAGAAAAGCGCCAGTCAAACGGGTTCCGCTCAGCCATTGCCACACACGAGCAGATGCCGCGGGCACTCGGCTTCGACTTTGCGAACAAGGCTTGCTTCAAAGCAAGCCTCAGGATTCATGAAACGGACTCCGCCGCATGGCAGAAAATCAAACATGCCTCATGTCTGCATGAAGGTTGCCTGGGGCCGTATTCTATAAGCTGCCCATTGACTCATAAGCTGCCCATTTTCCTGCGTTTATATGGCGTCCATTCGGTTCTGTGCTGCACGTTCCTCCGGCAACATCATCCTCCGCCTCTTCTTTGAGGCATGCATGCGCACGCAAGTGCGTTTCTTGCTCTTCATATTTTCCTCTTCTTCTTCTGTTTCCGGTGCAATGTCCTCCTCCCTTTGACTGCAGTTCGTGATCCTCCGAGCATACCCGAACTTCCTTCCATTGGCTGCAGCTGGCGTGTCGATACCCTGAGCTTACGCAAGCTTCAGGGAATGGGAATTGGCTGAAGCTGACACGACGCCTCTCTGCCGAACTTATCCGATTTAATCCGAGGCCTGCAGGAAATACTTGAAGAGAAGACAAGGCAGGACGGGCATGCGGCTCATTCATGAATACAAGAGCGCAAGACCCGGAATAAAACTTCAGATATGGGCACCGGGTCACGTGGGGTTCTATGCAAACCGCGTGGCTGGTGCCATCGCTCGGGGTGGAAGCGTGGCTACCGAGCCTGCACCCCAGCGGTACGGCGTAATACTAGAGCCTATAGCGCAGGAGGGAACGACACCGTTCGCCGCACCCTAAGCAGGCGCCAGCTTGAGGCCGACAGCTTTCTGTGCCTGTAATACTCGTGAAATTGATCCCACCACCTGCGAAGATAGGCGTCCACAATACGAGGATAGGGCTACGCTATTCCACACAACGTGGGCCTGTCAACGTAAACCAGAAGTGCCTTCACACTTCAGTCCCACATTGGAGCAGTGGGAGGCGTCCTTGGCCAGCACGGTCTTGGAGAACCTGGTCACCTTTATAGACCATGCTTGTGCAGCGGCTCTCTCCGCGGGACCCTGGAATTGAAGAAGGAGGTACGGAGTGACCCACTCTGCTCCTGTCGAGAATCCCTTCAGAATAAAGTTTTCCAATCTTCCACAACCCCACAAAGGACGGCTATTTTTATAGCGAGGTATCACAAAGAATCAACAGAAAAGCGGCGAAGAAGAAGAAGAAGAAATAGTCAACCGACCGCCATGATTTTGCTGCTGGCTAGCATCGGAACGCTCTTGGCAGGGATCTTTGTGGGTCTATACAGCCAACAATGGCCTTTCTTGCTGCTGGGAATCGGCTATGAGCGTGTCGAAGACGACGTCGTCGGACCCCCTCTTCTTACCGCCTACCGTGACCCGCGTAAGAATTCATTCATTTGAACCATCTGCACGGGAGTTGTCTAAAATCCCAAAGCAAAGGAGCGCCAGTGCGCGGACAATTTACTGCTACAGCCATATAGGGAACTTCACTAGATTCTTGTCAGAACTGCAAACACATGAAGACCGCTCCTGCCAAGTGATATTCATTAGCCCAAGAATGGTCTGATTTTCGTGTCATGTGATCTTAGCCTCGAAGGCCTGTAGAAAAGGCACCTTCTGAAAAACTCACTCGCTCCCACCCCCTGCCAGATCCTGCAGTGTGTAAAACGCTGACATGCACTTCACTTGCAGCGCAATGGGCTCCGCCCACCGTCGACCACGTCCGCGAAGTCACCGATCGCATCGACCTGCACCGCTTTGTCAGCGTTGCCCAAGCTGTACAGGTGGTCCGTTCTACGCAGAACACTGTTCCTGTGGAGTCTTTGACGATCTTCGTGCCGCTACTGCTCAGCATGGTCTTGACGAGGTGGGCATGCGCGGACTAGCCTCCGAGAGGCGTGGCACTGCGTAAGGTCCAAAGGCAGTGTGGGAACCTTAGCATGGTTTTCGCCAATATCCGGTGATTTAACTCGACATGGTTCACTAACTCATCTATTGGAAAAAGGATGCAGAGTTGTTGGCGCTTTCCTCCAGCAAAGTAAAAACAAAGACGGTGTTTAACCTATCTCTAACCACTTTATAAAGCCTTTTGGAGCGCTTTCTGTGAACATTATGTTGCCGTCAAAACAGCTCAAGAAGCTTGAGTGTTGTTTCGTTTGATTGTTAATTACGCGTCTAGTAAATAATATGGAGCTCGGAAGCCCCACTCATTACATATGGCGAATATAGACAGTATACCTTCGTTTCAAGAAAACGTAAACAAACAATCTTGCTGCGGCCATTTTGTAAAACGCTCACCAGAATAATGGTCTGTACTTGTCAGTTTTGGAAGCGGTGTTCCGAAGTTCGGGAGCAGGGTGGCGAATTTGTTGTCGCAAAAATGCTTCGCTTAGAAAAATACGTCGCGTTCACCTATGATTCGTTTGAAGGTGTTGGGCTCTTGTAACAGACCTTGCCTCTCTAATCAGAAACTCTACTTCCAGGCCTCTGATATTTGAAAATTGGGATAATCATAACCATCATCGCAGGCTTCAGATAACTCGACTATCATATGTGGCTCGGCTTTTCCGGATTATACACATCCACTGCAATAGCCGAGAAAATGTACTTACGCTGTACGTTTGTGCGTCTGGCCCACAGCTTGAAGATGTGCATCTGGAAAGCCGAGAACAGTTGGGAAGCGTCGGAGATGGTTAGAAGTCGAAAAGGTGTTAATAAATCAAACGAAACATGTAAAGATAAATACATTCTAAGACGTGAATAAATGTTTCACATCTTTACCATGTCAAAAGCTCATATTTCCCTTAAAATTGATGTTCAACCACTCAGATGGTGCCGTTGCAAACGACGCCAGCTGTCATCTACCTCAGCGGTGGACTCCAGTACATCCTGCCGAAGCATCTCGACTCTGCAGCGCATTTTTGGAGTCGACGAGGTGAAAAGCCGGCGAACCGGTAATGTTTTCAGAGTTTCAGCGCAGCTGCGGCATACTAGCGAAGGCGCGGGTTTGGTGCACTTCAAGTGCAGCCTTCCCGGGCAAAAATTTTGAGAATTGTAATATTGTAAGGCAATGTTATGAAAATATTGAAGGCAATGGGACATTATTCTGATATGTCGCAAAACCTTTCTCTTAAAGTGTTTTTATCGATCGCATTGAAAAGTTAAGGCTGACATAGAAAACCAATGGGGAACGTTGTTGAGGATAGCAAAAACGTGAATAGAAAGGAAGTATACAAGACTACAAGACTGCCGTCGGGTGATGTGCGGATATATTGATTGTTATAGTGAAGTCTTACATTATATGAAAAAATTGCCTTCATAAACGGTTTACCGCTCAAAAATTCTTTTGTCCAGAATTGCTGAATATGACGCAAGGCAACGCCTGCTCTCATTAAAACGCCTGCAAGGTCAGCTGGTTTCTGCCAATACAACCCTCTCCTATTGCATTTCCTAATGGCCTTCCATTCGTCAGTCTTCGCATATGCTCCAAGCGCACAGTGACAGGTAGAGAGGACAAAGTGGGATTTACGCGAGGGAGATATATACTGTAGCGGTCACGGGCCGACTCCTCGCAAAGTCAAGGAGCGTTTGTACTGGCCGAGCAAAAGCTCCCTGCGTGCCCCTGGAAAGGTTGGCGACACAGCGCCAGCGCGCAAAGGAGTGAAGTCGTTGTGAGGTGTGCGCACTACTCTGGAGAGGGGTGGATTTCTGCCCCGTATGAAGGCGGTTTCACATGCAGGCGACTGAGCGAACTCCGAGACAAGCGGCGCGGCTAAAACTTTTCAAGTTTTTTGGAGCCTCATTGCTCTGGCCGCTCGGAACAGGTTCTTGAGCCGCGGCGGCGGAAATCGGAAGAGTTTTAGCTTCTATGTGAAACAGGCTTCAGGAGCAAGTCATCACTACTAGCCTGAGCACGCGAAATGGATGAATAAATTTTATTCTTCTTTTACAGGAAAGCTGTTTTAGCTTTGGTTTAGCCCATAGCTCTCCGTTCTAGCGAGTAATAACGCGCCAGCCGCAATGCTTGAATTACTTAGTGAATCACGGTACTCCCCATTGGTCAGTCGCAGAGTGATAGCAGAGACACTGCGATTTTATTCTTTCCGGAAGGAAACCTATCACAGGCCGTCAACGGCTAGGCCGACTCTCCTTCCAGTCGCAGACCAACAGAATTCGCAGGTCATTAGCTGAAAATCACAGCATGTGAGAGGGGCCTAATTCTAATGTGTTGAGACCCATCGCATAGCAAATAAATAAAATATACAAATGATCGTATCCTAAACAGAAACAAATTCTGGTCGCGGCGAGAAGGACACGAATGAAGTTAGAGCAGCTAACTGGAAGGCGGTCCAGTGCATCCTTTTTTTTGCTACAGAATTATTTAAGCAGTAACTACAGTAGAATCGAGGAAGCATTGCTGTGCGTGGCTGGTACACTGATAAGAATGTGATTGGTTCAATTGTTTTGGGCTTCACATCCACGTACTTGACAAATTGCTATAAAGACAAAGTTTTACTGGTTGGATAGGGATTTCTGGCTCGCTTTATTTGCTTTGTTCAGAGCCACCAAGAGTCATGGGAAGTAAACCAATTTTTTGTGCGTTTTAAACTCAGATACGCTTGTGTTTATGGGATAAATTTTTTTTCTCTGCTTTCTGCACTGAGTTTTCTTAATAGCGGAGCGCGATGCTATAAGTCCATTCTCTTTCCTATAGCATTGCTGCTGACGTAATATATTACATCTCAAGTGACAGCTTCCTTGCTGCGAATTAATGCGGTACAAGGGCAACTGTCTGCTCCAGCTTCGTATGAAAGAAAGCTAAGCAGAGTACACCAGCATCCCTATACATTTATATCCCCGCCGTTTTCTCTTCCAGGCGTCCATACGCTGCGCAGCTACGGAGTTGGTCGGCGACGCCATTCTGGAAGGATCCCGAGTGCGGAGTTTCCGGCACTAGGGACATTTGGACCAGGAGGAAACGGAAGTAAGGGCTTCAATGTCGGAATTCAAAACAGTTAATATGCGAGCTGCATAGGGGCTCACCTCCAACTCTTCAAGGCGTTGCGGCGTTCCGAGTGCACTTATTTACCCCACGTGGTTGCTTCAGTAGGTCTTCCCGCAACACAATACACGTATTTCACAGTATGAAATTGAAAATTGGTTTTTAGGGAGAGGAAATGGCGCTGTATCTGTCATAATGGAGGGACTAAGAGAAGGAAAGGAAGAAAGAGGTGCCGTAGTGGAGGGCTCTGGAATAATTTCGACCACCTGGGGAGCAGCTGATAATAATTGAATTATAATTGGTTTTTGGGGAAAGGAAATGGCGCTGTATCTGTCTCAATCTCGGTGGACAGCTGAACCGCGCCGTAAGGGAAGGGATAATGGAGGGACTAATACCCCTGTCACACGGGCACTTGCAAGGCCTTAGGAATTAAGGTCCTTTGCCCCAGAGGCGCGTGACGCGCATCTACACGGCAAAGCGTCGAGACCTTTGCGAAAAAGGTCCGTAGCCGCAAAGGCGGCCGTCAGAGGCCTTAAAAATGCTTAAAGGAGCAACCCAGACGGCAGCACCAGCTAGCGAGCTCAAAGAATAAAAAATTGGCGCAATTTTTAGTTTTGAAAACTTTAAAATGTGTCTCATTTATCTTATTTAATGGTTAATTTTGCGTTACAGTGCACTTAACCGTATAGGAGGCTATGACTTAACACATCTGCACTGCTAAGAAATGACTTGAATGCTTTTCAACAGCCGCATCGACACACACGTGCTTGCGCTTCTCGCTTTGCTGTTTTTTCTTCGTTTGCTCTTCATGGCAAGTACACACTTCGTTCTAACGTCTTGCGGTTCGTCGCTCATGATTACGGCAGCACGCTAACCAGGCACAACCTATTTTTTTTTTTTTGAAATACGCACAAGGACATAAGCAACAAAGCACGCTTCTCACACACAACGAGGAGCCGAACGGAAAAGTGCGCCTACCGTGGTCGGACCGGGAACGATGAAAAAAAAAAGAAACTTTTGTTTCAAAATATCCGTTTCTCACCGTCAGAACGCTCGTTTATTATCGTGATAGCTACTTTCTCAAACATACACGAAAGCACTGTTATCCTCTTAGGTGAAGTGCTACCGTCTGCTTTAATTTCATAATGTGACTAGCGCCGCTTCACACACAGCGGTGACTTTTGGCATTCACGGAGGCCGCGTTCTAGCTCCTTTGGATTTGCCGTGTAGCAGCGCCACTGCTCCTTTTGGGCTTTCCTCCTTTAGTGCAATAAGACAACTTTACGGCAAAGGCCGTGAAGAAGTCCCGTGTGACAGGGGTATAAGAGAAGGAAACGAAGAAAGAGGTGCCCTAGTGGAGCCCTCCGGAATAATTTCGACCACCCGGGGATCTTTAACGTGCACTGACTTCGCAGAGCACACCGGCACTTTAGCGCTTCGCCTCCATCGAAACGCGGCCGCCGCGGTCGGGTACAGCGGGAAAATTGGGAAGGGTGGAGCAACACTATTTCTCAGGCTTTTACGGCGCGTCTCGTATTTCTCGCACTGAGGAGGAAGCTTTAGATGGCACAAACTAGTCAGGGGAAGGGGGGGGGGTCTTCTCACGCTCTAGGACTGTGCCTTACTGCAGGCACTTTCCTATCGTGCGCCCACCTATCACCACCACCAAAGTGATGAGGGCGTGCAAGTTAGGACTTGGCACTGAATTTTTTCATGTGGCGCCAGCTGGAGCTTAGACTTCAGTGGCACTAGATTGTGCGAGTAGGGTATAGGAATTGTGCCAAAAAATACGAATATGTAGAGCCCAGGGAACGAGAACACAAGGGATACTAATACATAGGAATAGCTGGAAGAATGGGATACGGACGTGGCATAAGAACAGGTATTCACGTTTTCCCCCCTCAACTCTTAGGCGTAAGAAAGGCTGAATATCGCAGTGTGTTCACTCGAATAAAATGGCTGCTACAGGCAAGGTGATTGGAGCTAAGGTAAAGTGTATGTATATATAAGGTGCACAGAAGACGCCTGCAGAATGTGCGGTTGTTCTGTCGGGAAGTATTTCGTGCGCAAGGAAACATGGGGACTTTGAAAGCCTTGACGGACTCTACGGTTGCTTTGCAAAGCATTCCGGACATCACCGGGCTTTTGACACGGGGCGAAGAATCAGCCAGCCGACTGTGAGCGGGACGATGAACTGTCAACTTAAGTTCAAGGCCTGTAGGCCTGCGTCTCCTTTCTTCAACGTCACTCATTATGAACCTTTGGGTCACTCTCCCCCAACATCCCGGTCTGTATAGTAGCAGCTCCTGGAAGCTGTAGAGCGTTCAACCTTTCTTTTTAAAATTTTTGAACTATTAAATGCTTTTACTTAAGTTTTTGGCGAACTCAGGTGAACATCGTCCAGGAACCGCGGCGAACCGGAGGGAGAACTTGAAGCGAACTTTGCGAAATTTTCCGTACGAATGACTACCGGCTTGGCGCACACTATAGCAACACACGCGCTGGTAGCGAAAACGCGTAGTGCGGGCTTTTGGAGGTTCGGCTATCAAGACGAAGATCGGGTTAACGCAGGCAGCATTGCCACGTTGTGTGTGCTGCAAGAAGTCCATCTCGTCATCGCTACTGTACTCAGCGCTTGCACGCGATAAGGCGCGCGCTTCCACCGCAAAGAACAGTGTTAGGGCGGCGAAAGGAAGCTGCCCGGGCACCGCGCCCTCCAGTGCCCTAGTGGCTGCGAGGTTATCGTTTTGTTTGGCAGCCTATGCCATTGACACGTGAACGCGTTAGTCTCGGGCTAGTTATGCGTACCAGCAATGTTGCTGGCAGGGGTGAGTACTTACGTGTCGTCGCATCACATGGAGGAAGCAGATTTCAGTAAAGCAGCTCAATCTATAACCAATCCTGGACATTGCTACGCCGGTGCTGTCAGACATTTCATGCTTACATATACTCCCAACTACGAGAGAGATAATTTTGTCTTTTTATTACGAAAGCATTATATGTACCTTCAGCCCGAAAGCCGGCGTCCGTCACCGTCCATAGCATGGAATTTTTCACTGACGTCACTATGCTTTCGCATGACGCCAGCTGTAGACCATAATACCTAACATCTACATCAAAGAAAAAGAAATTTTCTGCCGAAGGTGCGGGCAGTTGAACCAATGACATTTAGATTTCGATGCGAGCACGCATAGGTCACAGCGGTGGCATAGTCGGTTGAGCATCCGCCTCGCATGCGGGAGGTACGGGTGACGACGGGTACCCACCGGTGACACAAGCTTTTCCCTGGTCTGGTGCTCGGCTTATTTGGGGTGAAATGCTAAGAAAATTGGTCTTTCACCCCAACTTGAGTAATCGAAAAATGCCCTGTGCCATGACGCTCTTTGGCCATAGATGCTCTTGCGCCACAAGAAATCCATAATCATCATCACAATAATGCGTTATTTCTTGGGGAATAAAGGTGAACCTAGTTTATGCGTTTCCTTACGACTGTATGCTAATGAGTAACTGTGTAATTAAAAGTCTCGCAACAGATTGTGCTTTCGCATTCAAAGCACACAAACAGTTCTTCAGTTCTCTCGGTGATTTTTTTCTTGAGAGCAAAAGTGGAACTGGACTATTTACAGCATACACTTGGCCATATGTAAATTTTTGTCACCAAGGCATAACCATGAAGTTCAAGTACAGTTAGGATTTGGCACTGAATTTTTTCATGTGTTTGTGTTATTGTCCCTATTTTTTTTACTGCAGGTACAGACGATTCCCCTTCGGTATCAGAGCAGCAACAAATGCGTGCTTTGCCTCGTTTCTTGACGGCCAGCGAGGAACAGTTGTTTCCTGGTATGCATTTAGCACTGCGACAATTTTCTTTCGCGATGCTGTTAAAACAAACGGGCCTCAGGGATTTGGGGCCATGGCCTCAACAGTTGAAAGGAAACTACATAGTGGCGCGAGCAGTAGTATTTATAGATGGCAATGTAACTTGGCCGAGGTTATTCTGGGTTGCGTTCACAGCTTTGTTTTTGTGAGTAAGTTATCCAAAATGTTATGTATGGTGCATTTTTGGTTAGAAGCTATACCCGAAATGGGTTTCTTATATTGAGAAAACATACTTAGCAGCGATGATAGGACGCTTATACTGGTCACAGCGTGATAGAATGAGGAAATCTTCGGTTCCACGTGTAGCCTACGTTGCTTATAAGAACCTTACCATGGAATGTTTTAAAGCATTATTGCCACAAAAATATGGCATCAAGGTGCGCTATACTGTTATCACACACGGAAAGGCCGGAATACATACGGAGGTGGTTAAACGTTATGTACTTCAATCAGAAAATTTGCTGAAAACAGGTAGAAGTTATACCGAGAATCTATGGAAATGGTGCGACTTTTTCTGTCTTATTCCCATTATGCTTACCGCTTCCACTTGTTCTGATCGCTGTGGTCAAAACTTTCTTGCGGTTAATTGAATTGCGGTTTATTGGAACCAGACTGCAGCTTTGAACTTTATTAACGGTCTATGGGCAGCCTCTAGAAAACTGGTAATATATGCTTCTTGATGTGGCTTACGCAATTACAAAGCACTTATACCGTGATTTGTTTAAGGCAGTCTCATTACACTTCTGCATGCGGCTGCGTTATTGAAGTTCAGTATTTGCTTTTCATTGGATAAAAAAAATATTTCTTCTTAGGATTTGCAATTTAAAACTTCGGTATTTAGTAGTTCTAGTTATGTTTACCATTCACTTAAAAGCACTTAATTGATTTTATTGGGTGCTCCTTCTGCACCCATCCATCTGCCTTAATACAGCACCAGCTCTATTAGCCTAGTGCTCCCTGTTGTGTGTTGCCTACCGCGTCGTTGTCATCCTGTCCGCATATTCCACCACGTAGCAAAAACTTGCACAACTATGTACAAGGTGTATGAAGCTGCCGGCTCGGGCAGGTCTATACCATGGCCACTCTAAAACACTGTCCGTACCATCCGGCAAAGGCTACCGAATTCATGCCAAAGACGCTATAGCCTACACCACGATGCAGAGTACACTTCCCATCAGTCATGAATCCGCCTAATCATTAATAGTTACTGCGGCAATTTGGGACATATCAGTGGCAGCTGCAACAGCATTTGTGTCGTAATCATTGTGTTTATCATTTCGCGAACCATCTGACACTGACCAATCGTCATAACTTGAAGACAAGCTACTATATTTCTTCTCTAGATTGTTACATTAGTTTTCAATATGTTCCCTTCCCGCTATATTCCCGTACGATTCTTTCAGTATGGCACATAAAAATCAAGGAAATAAGCAATTACACAGTCGCGGATCATGCGGAAACATTTCAGAAGGAGCAGTGACGCTACGTTGCGTCCAACACATGAGTACGAAATCTCAAGAGGTTGATGACGTCCGGTTGATGCAACGGAAATGCCGTAAACATGCACAGCCCAAGATGATAGGAACAGATAAAGAGTTTTGGCGATTAAAAAAAAGTTTGTGCGTTCAACCTGTAAATATTTTCGAGATTTTTGAGAAGTCCCATGACCGATTAAGCAAACCTTTTAATTCAGCACTTCTGAGGAGGCGACCTGCGGGTAGTCTTATGGCCATGTTTATCCACGTGTGTAAGTGCGTGTGTATGGTTGGAATGAAAGCGAAAATTTGCTGCTGCTTTACGAATTGGCATGCCGAGGCTGCCGCCACCTTGACTATCGGGAAGCTTGGATAGAAGAGAGAAAAGTGCGAAAAGCTATGTGGAGGGAAAATGTCTTTCGTGAGTCTTAGCCCGCGGAGCTAGCTGTAACAAGAACAACCTGCTGGCTACGCAGCTGGTCATTTGGATAACTGGGCACGAAACACCTAAAGCTTACGAAAAGGACAGCACATACATAACAGAGAACGTAAATAAGGCTGATAATTTTGGTTATTGTTTAATTGAAACGATGCACTTCTGCCTGTACTTTCGTAATAAGGCTGCAATAACTGTAAGAACAGTAATTAGGGTTCTGTAATCCTGGTCCATAAACGGATACATGTGGCCTGTTGTATACTAACGTTTCCAATATTTGCTTGCACGTTTTGCAAGCAATGAAGATTTCCTTACTCAATATCTAAATGGAAACGAAAAAAGCATAATATCGATGTAGGTAGCCCAGCCAACGCATGTCCTCTTTTCAAAATGTAATGTTGCCTCCGTACAAGCGGTGCAGAAGTAGTTGCGCTGCCGATCCATAGCAGCAGGTAGCACTTGTGTCTGTGCTTGCTGTCATGAGACCTACTGCAGAAGAAGACGCTCCCTGCTTCTTTGAAATCCTTGAAATGAGTGCTTCCTCTGTTACACTCTAGTTACACTCTAACTTCACTCTAGTTACAGGCAACGCTTTTTTGCTTCTGTATTCATTGCCATTTTCTCCCCTGTTGCAAACCTTTAACTTAGTGTTACAATTAACACAAGAAAAGAAACATAGAGGGCATGGAATTCATAAGAAAGCGCTTGAATGAAAAAGCAGCCTTGATTGACAATGGTTTCCTGCTTGGTGCTTATATACTTCAGGGAAGTTACTACCCAATAATATTAGTCCTTAATACATGGATTGTTTCCTACTTGCCTCGATTTGTCTAGACGCCTTCTCTTTCATGCTTGACAGTTTAAAGCAAGCTCAAAAAAGTGCACTCTTGGCCAAAAGTAGTTAGGACAGGTGGCTTTCTTTTGAGCCTCATAGTGTAGTGCTTGCCGTACCCGTAGCGACCACAAAGCCTTCAACAATGAGTATGGTGTGTCAGGTTTGTGATAGGCTGGTGGTAAGGATACCACAATACTGATGAATAGTAAACCATGTATCATGAAGAGAACTGTCCGAGCGTGTCCCAATTCGTCGAGCTTCCAATACATTTCTATAAGCTACGTCTTGTGAAGTCAACGCTTAATGTAGAGCTCTCATGGCAACTTACGTTCACTTTTCATATTTTTCTACTCGCCGTCCTTTATTTGATTAGGTCAAACAAGTGTAGCTTTGGTCAAAAGCCTTCAGGACGCATGGCTTGCTTCTATGCCTTATGTGCACGTAATACGGTCTCTGCAAGTACTATATATACAAGGTATTGAAAGGTTTACACGACGGTTTCTCACAGATAACAGATATTAGACAGTTTTAGCAGAGCGTATTTGTGCCTCCGCTCCGCTCACGGTACCCGCTCAGCCTTACCGGAGCGTTGGCTATAAGACTGCTTTTTAGCTAAGCGGATGCAGACAGGCGAACTGCACAGAAGAGCTCCCTGGTGACAAAAAGTGGAACCAGACAGTAAAAAAAAACATTTATTTTTCAGCCGCACTTCAAAGAAATATTTTTGCTCCTAAACATTTTATAAGACGTGAAGTGGAAGACATACGTTGTTTTTGAACAGACGTTCGTTTATTTTGTTATTTCCACGTACTTGCTCCCAAACGCAGGGTTTGTTGAATCGGTTTGCCGCAACCACCTTGCGCAAAAGGCACAAATCTTCATCTACGCGAAAACCTTTTTCGAGGTTTGCCGCTAGAGACGCCTGTGCGTTCTGCGGAGGTTGCGGCACATACGGCAGAATCTGTTGAACCGGCCGCCATGTTGAACGAGCAAGCAAGCGCAAGACCAGAAAGCTTTGCGTCAGACGCGCTCATCGCGCCGTTCCCCGCTCCGCTAGCCCTGCATACGAGCGGAGCGAAAGTGCCGGTCCGCTCGCTCGCTCCCGCCTGAGCGTTTGGCGCATGCGCAGTAGCGCTCCCGATTGCGGGATGAGCGGAGCGGAAGCGCAAATACGCTCTGCTAAAACTGTCAAGTTAGAGCTTGAGGTGTCCCATAAAGATTCAACCGCACGTATGAACAGAAAACTATGTGAGATGAAGATTCTTACCGAAGAGTTTCCCGATTCGGCGTGATTTCCTGTAATTTTTCGAACCTGTGCGTTTTGTAATCTTATAGCACTGAGCGCTACCAGCGTTACAAGGCAAGATTCCAACGCAGCGGGGAGACTGAAACGTTGGCTTCGCGAAGTTGTTTGGCACAAGCTCTGCGGATATCACCCTGTCACGTGCAGAGGAGTTCTCGAAGGCTTCAG
Organism: Amblyomma americanum; assembly: GCA_030143305.2. Taxonomy (NCBI): domain Eukaryota; kingdom Metazoa; phylum Arthropoda; class Arachnida; order Ixodida; family Ixodidae; genus Amblyomma; species Amblyomma americanum. The sequence continues at coordinate 51,051 of JARKHS020026841.1, forward strand.
CGCCGCTGAAGATCACGATGGTACAGCTTGTGTCCAGAACGCAGCACCAGTTCCCCAGACGTCGCCGTACTACAGCCGGAGGAGGGACGACGCCCGCATAGATGACGGTGCGACTGATGCCAGTGACGAAGTCTTCGAGACCTGCCTCATCGAAGAGATATACTGTCGCAAGAGCGATGCCAGTGAAGACGGCAAGGAAGAGACCGAAGTCGCTGAAGACTACGACGTTGACCCTGACGGGCCGCTGCCTGAGAGCCTGGACTGGCGGCCTCCGCACCGTTACCAGGACAACGGGGGACGACGATTCGGCGCAGCAGACTGGGGTGATTACTCACATTTAATTATGCACGTCTTCGGGCTAATAATAATAATTGGTTTTTTGGGGAAAGGAAATGGCGCAGTATCTGTCTCATATATCGTTGGACACCTGAACCGCATCGTAAGGGAACGAATAAAGGAGGGACTGAAAGAAGAAAGGAATAGGTGCCGTAGTGGAGGGCTCCGGAATAATTTCGACCACCTGGGGATCTTAACGTGCACTGACATCGCACAGCACACGGGCGCGTTAGCGTTTTTCCTCCATAAAAACGCAGCCGCCGCGGTCGGGTTCGTCTTCGGGCTGAGCTAGTTGGTTCTCTTGCATTAGAAAGGATTTTCGCTGTTCGATTAAACTGAAGAATTCGGGAGGAATTTGGGAAACACGAATGCTTAAAATCTAATGCAGCTTCATGTCCTGCATGCGTTTGCGCTCCTGTGCTCCGTGTTTGTGTTTATCTAACTCCCCATAAGTTTTTTTGGTTTCTTGCTGCAGCGCAGCTGTTTCGTAATTCGAGCACTCTAATTATGCTGATTGGAATTATGCACACGCAGATGAGGTCATCTTGTGACAAATGTAAGGATAAAAATGTGACCTTTGAAACCGAAATCTTTTTAAGGGAAATTGTGGGTGGAAAACAGTGTCGCCTTTGGCGTTGTTTGCCGCTACCGAAAAAGTGCTGCGCATGGAGGCCAGTGGTATTTACAATTCCAGCATTCATGAGCATCAATTTTGATTCTGAAGCAAGTATAGAGGATTGTGAGGTAGAATTATTGAAGGCGATAATTCATTCTTCCTAAGCGTAGAAAAATCTTTTAAAATTTTGTCCATCGCTTGCGCCGAGTAGTTAAAACTGTCATATGAAACCAATAGCAAACGTTTGTGACGATAGCGATAACGTTGACAGTAAAAAGATGCAAGCCGGCCGAGAGGAGATCTGCGGAAATATTGATTGCTATAGTGGAACCTTACTATATATGAAAAAAACAATGTTAATAAACAACTTCCCGATGAAAGATTAACAAGTCCTAAATTTGTGGGTGCGGGTATGCCTATGCATAGCCTCCTATATTTTCTATGCCTGCTCAATTGCTCGGAAGCGGCCGTTGAAGCAAAATCAAGGCTATCAGCGCTCCTTGCAGGCTAACTTTGCAGAGGTCAGGAGAGGGTTTCACTACGGGCCAATGGGCGCGTGCTGCTTGTTCGCACGAACTTCAATCTCTCTGCCGCGAGTGGGTCGTCTGCGATGCGAACGCCTCATCACGGCCGGCGTTAAAACTAGGCGCGTCACGATGAACCTGCCTCTACGAGCGCCTCTACGTGGCGAGTGTCACATTCATCGCCTCACGCGTACTTCTGCCGATCACCGAGAAGCGGCGCTCGCAGCCTTGACGAAAATTGCGACGGGCGGCATCCTTTGATATTGGCGCCGATGACCAGACATGGAAAATATAGGAGGCAATGAATGGCCTGAGCCTCCGCGAGTCATGTGTGCTTTCGAACGGGCCTTGTCAAGACTGCGCAATGTAAGGTCAGGTGGGCCAGGCTGCCATCCATACGGTCGCTAAGAGCCATTCGACATTAATTGCGGTTCATCAAGGGCTGAAGGGCTCAGGATATATTATCGGAGTAGCGTGCGACAGATATTTTTTTTTTCCAGAGTATACAGTGATACTGGCTGTCTAGTTTAACTCCCAGCCTTCGACTACGTCACATCAGAGCTCGTCATGTTGCTTCCGCACGTTAAAATTGATTAACAATGACAAAAACAACAACAAAATATAAACAAATTAACTAATAAAATCCTGGTACCCTGCTGTGTTGGTGAGGGTAAGCACAAGAATGAATGCTTTGCAGGAAAGGCGAATCATGTTCTCGGACGATTGCCTCCCAAAATCGCTGGGTTCCAAAGTGCAGCATTTCGTGCTGAAATAAAACGTCTTCAGTTATTGCTGAAAAATTTGGCTTGTGGATTTCAGAGTTGATCATCTGCTTGTTTTCTGTGTGTGTTCATGCGGGCTCCTGGAGCAGACACCGACAGGAGTTGTTTTGATTCATAGTATATCGCCCGCCTAATAAGTTATGACATTATTTCTTACATTTAGGCGGTAATTCCTCATTAACATTCGCTCATAGCCAGAAAGATGCTATCGAGTAATTGCCCAATCAATGAAGCTGACTCCGCGTTTCGGTGTTTCCTTAAATACACCGTACCATCTGCCATTAGACTCGAGTAGACAGGTGTGCCCCCGTACAATGCCGCAGATTTGACGGAGGTCAACAAAAGCCGCCTCTCGGAGGTGTCCCATTTGGCGTTTCCCGAGTGCGAGCACACGTTGGACGAGGAGGTTCCGAGCGGCTGCTTTTTCGACGAGGACGAAGAGGACGCCTGGTTGGCCACCGTAGCCGCTCTAGCTCCGCGCTTCGTTTCGCCGGTGGAGCCGCCGCGAACGCTACAGCAATCGCAGGACGTGTTCGACCAACTGCTGAACGCCTGCAGGCAGAGCGAGGCGGTTACGTTCTCTGAGATCCTCCAGCAACTGTGAGTCGGAAAGGAGGGTCGTCGTTTTTTGGGATACATAAAACACACACATTCAGACGCAGAGTTGATACTAGCGGGGCTAAGTGGTGATCGACAAAGAGAAATGCATCTACACGGTCAAGAAGCAAACGAAATCGGAGAAAACATTGCTTTAACGCGTTCGCGGCGTCGTGCGTCACCAATGATTCTCTACGCGTATCCCTGGTGTGGGGCACGAATACTGAGTGGAGCTATCCCTTACAAAAATTTCTTTAGACAGACTATAGACTGTCCATTGATGTCTGTCTATAGGCTCTCTATAGACAAACCCTTCATAACAGTCTATAGGCAATACAAATTCTATAGACAGCCTGTAGACTGTCCACAGATTTATGGCCATACACTTTTATTAGACTTTTGTCTATAGTCTATAGACTATGAATAGACAACAAGAAATATATATAAAAAGGCAAGGGAGTCTATAAGAAGTCTGTACACTGTATATAGACCATTTTTGTAAGGGATGAAGACACGGCACAGCTCAGAGTTTTCAAAGAATCTGCGAAAAACACAGGCTGCAATTTCCAACAAATTGATTTCTCCGGAGGCTCACTGATGGGTCACACGCCTCACCCCTAAAAAATCCAAGGGTGGCCCACCGATGGGCCAGGACGCACAGAGGTTAAAGCCTCGAAAATCGATGCCGCAATGAGCATGTTCAGATCATTGAGATAACCTGTTTTGTCAAGCGAATTCAAAAGAAAAATCAAGAGGGAAGAATCGCATTGCAATCGCATTGCGTGATTAACTCAGAAAACATACCAGAGACACAAGATCACTTTACTGCGAATTTTTTTAGAGAACTTAGCTTACATCCCGGTATGAGGGACTTAAGGGCTGAGGGTAACTACTTATTTCTTTCTTATTCCCGAAGCATGTGCTTGGGGAATTTTAGGAATGCTGGCGTAAAGCTTTTGCTCGGTGCATTAGGATGTTGGCAAAAATAAGGAGTCTTAAACATGACTGCTTGTATCAAGTCCTTATTTGCGAGCGTAGAAAGATGTCCGTTCAGACTGGCAAAGCTCGCTTTGTGCATGTAGTGAAGATTAGGTTAGTAATCGCATTTTCCCTAATTAGTTTTGAAGAAATAGCGTAAACCTTTTACATGCGCCAGCTGCAGGCTCGGGGTCGGTAACTTGTGTTACAGTTCTGCTGCTATGTAAGATGGGCCATCGGTGCTTCGTTCAACCATCTGCTGGAATCGAATTGTATATGCAAGCACAATTGCCATCAGCGAACTTTAAGCCTAATTGGCAGTGAGATCAATATTGTTTGCGCTTAGTAACTGTCCTGGCTGGCAGAAAACCTTGGCAGTTGCTCACCCCGCCACAAAAGCGGTTCATGTCACTGGCGCCAGCCAGCGGCGGACCTCTGTTTTGGTGGAATTGCTTTATTAATTCGATCCCTGCTTTGCTGACACTAGCTGCCGCTTCCACTCTACTGTCAAAGTATTTTGAGGCAGTATATACAGTGCAAGGACGCATACTCCTACATGAGGAGAAAAAAAAACCGTAGTAAGCTGATCTCTTGTGCACACCTCTTCATAAAAGGGTGTGGGCTAGAGGGCAGTTTACCTTCTTTTTATTCCTGTTTGTTTAGACTTTGTTGGAATCTTGCACATGTAGTGGTGTTTACTTCAGCCGAATTGTGGTTAGCACCAGAGGTGGATGTGTATGTCTCACGTGGCTGTTGCGCAGTGGCGCTGAAAGCTGCGTGAAGCTGCAGGAGAGCGAATACGTCGACATCTTCCGAGTCTCCGGTGTCCGGTGCGCGACTATGGTACTCAAAGTCTTCGCCGGCAGCTACATCGCGAAACACGTCTCTGGTCTCTGCAACGAGATCAACATCAGCTGGTGAGTCTGCGAGGTTGCCTGACTTCAGTGTCACTTTTTGTCAGCTATGCTAACAGTACAAACGGGAAGAATGGGACAGCGGAAAGCATTTAATATATTCACGTAGGAAATTCTCTGTATTGCTTATTTTTGTTGTTTATTTCATACTGGAAGCCACCCCCTCTGTACGGTTCAGACCTTGAATATCGCACAAACATATAAACTGCGCATTGACGCTGGTCCCTCATTTGTACAGCTGCCTTTCGTACTTCTTTTCCGTCACAAATTACAAATGTGACGAAGCAGTGGCAACTGGCTTCGGTTATGAAACCTTCTATTTTTGCTGTAAAGCTACTGGATCGTGCCGAAGCGATTGATGATTGGTATCTCAGAGAATTCTGATAAGTGCAGCACCTTACTTCTATGAATGCCCATTAAGCGACTGACTGCGCTAATTTCTTGAACCAGATGCTTTTTATTAGCTTCCGGCGGAGAAAAATGACTGCTAATAAAATAAAATGCAATTATGAATGACTATGCGCTGCAATCTGCTTGAAGCACACGAAAAGCTACCCTGGCGTGTTTACAATGGCAAGACTTTACCGTACGGTGCGGTACTTGTAGATATAATTACTTGATGGGTACAGAATAGAACAAATATAGTGAAGTTCTAAGCGAACAGGGCTTTCCTGCCGAAAGCGACCGACATATCTGACCTGCAGTCAGCGATCGTATATTGGCAGCAGCCCATTCTGCCAGCTGTGAGCCCAAAAATTAAACCACATAGATATTTACTTAAAGAAACGTTTTAGTAAGCTTTTAGTCGCGATCAGGCTTGTAAACAACAACGGCAAGGCTGCTGAAACGGTGCCGAATCTCTGTACGTGGCATCCTGCAACATGCGATTAAGCTGTCCTCACTCTGTATCTTTATCTCCAAAGGTTGTTGAAGGCCCTGGCCAAAGGAGAAGAAAACCAAACAACGGGTTTTTCTCAGCTTCAAACGTAAGTTCACTGCATTAAGTCTTGGTAACAGGTTTACAGTATCCGAGGTTCAGCCCCTTAAGCGACACACTGACTATGAGGGGCGCGGTAGTGGAGGGCGCTGGATTCATTGAGACTAGAGGGACTTCTTGAAAGTTCGCTGAGAACGCACAGCACTAGACCGCTTTTCATTTCGCCTTGATCGATATTCTTTCGCAACTGACGGGATTCTCCTCTGCCTTGGGATCACGAGTTGAGCGTCAAGAACCCTCAGCCAACACGGCGGGAAATAACGTACCCAGCGAATTTGTTTCTAGGCTATAGCTTGTGGATGCACTAAGTTTGTAACATTTGCCGCATGGGGAATTTCTGATGGATAAACGATGCTAGCATTGGCATATTAACTTGTAGGAGCTGAAGACATCCGCCTTCATCTTATGCCCTAAAATATAAAGCTTGTCAGTTAGGGCTCAGCCGTCAGGAATACGTCGTCTGGGGAGGGAGCGCTGTCAAAAACGTGTCACCTATCTTTATCTGAAATCAGGAACAACAAATGGGCATGGGCAGAGCATGCAATATGCGAAGGGAGTTACCGATGCTGCCTTAAGGTAACGGTGGATTCCAAGAGACGGAAAGCGTAGCAAGGGGCAGAAGCATGCCAATGGGAGATTGACATCAGAAATCTTGCGGGAATATAGGTAGGTGGATCTGGTGCAGATCAGGATAGATTAGAGTTCACTTTGTTAAGAATTTGTCCTGGTGTGGATGAAATGAGGCTGCTGCTGATTATTATGATGCACATGTGAGCCAGGCAATCCCTGGGTGTGAGTGGTCTCAGTGGTGTGGAGAGTTGTGTCATAGATACCGCTGCCACCTCTATGCTTTCAGAGAGGGCAAAAAATCACTCGGTCTTGTATTTGTTCCTTACTAGTATTTGTCATTACTGAACCAACTTGACAGAGCGCACTGCATTTGGGAGAGGTATCCCGAGTTGCTGGAAAATGCCTGCGCCAACTACCTGGGCAGGCAGTGTTCTACCATCTCGAGACAAGGTAGGCACTCAGTTCAGTAAATTCACGTAGCCTAACATATTTAGTTGCCAAAGGAGTGAACCGTATTGGCATTAAATAAAAGAAAAATTTCTTTCCGCAGAAAAAAATTAAACGTCGCTTAAGCATGTCCTCAGCCGTTATGTGCTAAGTTTGTCCAAAGTACCGAGGTTAGAGTCTATGAGCACTATAGTCGAACATTTACGACACCTATTAAATTATGAGACTCGTCCGAACTTTCCGAAAATGTCTTGCTTCGGAAGTGTCGTAAGAGTGCCACTACAAGGCTCAACAGCTCACCGTGTGTCCTGGTGACTTTTGATACACTTTGCATACGCTGACGGAGGGGTGCTGGCTCTTGAGAACGTGTTGTACCTTTGCGAAAATGGCCCTACGGCGATTGTGAGCTCATAGGAGTAGAGGGAAAAAGCGGATGGGGAAGGTTGCACAGCTTTTGAGTTAGAATTTTTTTTTATGTGTGGCTTTACAAAGATACAAATGCCCTTATTCAACGCTTTCATTTAAGCCACATGGAATCTATTTCTAGTCGGGGGGAGGGGGGGATGCAATTTTGCCGTTTATTCGCATAAAGTTGGCGCCACGGGCCTGTGGAAGTAACCAGCGAGCTATTTCGCACATGGTTGCGTTACTAAGAAAGTACTTGCAGCTAAGAGTTGTGCGAATCAAATGGATCGAATAAAAATGCTATTCATGTTGGCCATAGTGACGGCTGCCCCGAATTTTAAATTGAAGGTAACGAGGTGAGCAATGTTCGCAGGTTGGCCAAGGCTGCTTCCGCCATATACTGTCCTCTGTATGCCCTGCGCGGGTGAAGAGCTCTGCAAAGTGAAGGTAGGTTGGCGCTTAAACACCTTTGACATTCAGTCTACTGTAAGATGACATGTATGCGTGGGCGAAAAGTTATGAAAATTTCTGCGAAGTCTTTGTATTTGACGCTACCAAACGTGTGGCGGGGGACAAAATTGGCAGTGGCTTAAGTCGTCTAACCCTTTAATTCAGCGAAAAGCGAGCATGCTTGCTAAGGGTCTGAGGCTCATCCATGGCAGCTCCGCTACACGCTCGCGACAACCGTTCTAGACATACCCACACGACCACGTGGCCATGGCATGGTATCAGATGGTTTTACGACACCCCCATCAGATGTCATCGCGTGGCGTCATCACTCCATTGGATGTTCTTAAGGTCACAGGTCAAACCAAAGGTCACACAATAGTCAAAGGTCAACTAAAGGTCATGGGTCAAGGGTTCAACACTATAGCCGTACCACATATGGTCATACACAGCTACCCTTGGTTGGACTGAAGGTCGTTCAAGGTCGTTGTGCTGCCTACTTGAAGACAGCTTTACCTAGCGTAGCTAAGCTTTGCGCTTCAATATCTTAAAAAAGGCATTTTTTTTGAGGGTATGGGGACGGGCTGTGCACGTGCAATTACAATGTTGTGGATCTGCTACCTGTTAAAGCTATTGAACCTGTAACGTTCTGTGGAAATTTTGGCAAAGATTTAAAATACTGTGGGTGGTCAGACCCAGACTATCACACGCAAAGCCAGACGATGCTCAGGCCCAAGAAGAGGGCGTGTTTCCTTCAAGTTCACTCACAATATTTTACACTTCTGGCATTTGTGTTTGTTGCCGAAGTATAGAAGTTGTGGACGACGTCCTCTATTATTTTATCCTGGTGTTCATTGTGAGGCCTAACTGAGGAATAGTATTTCTGCTCACAAGTTTCCCTGATAGCGGGGGAAAGGCACTGGTTCAGGCACTCGTGCAAACCTATCCTCCCTGCATCGCGCAGTTCCAGAATACGCTGCAGCTTCGCTCCGTGGTGCAGCAGGTGGCTCTGACTATTGCCGTCGCGGAGGCAGAGCTGGAGTTTGAGCACCGCGCTCTGACCCCGAAACACGTGCTGATTAAGGCCGCACGGGGTCGGGTCGCTCGATTCTGCGTCATGAAGAACAGGGTGTACGTCGACCTCCACGGCTACAAGGCCACCGTCATCGACTTCGGCGCCTCGAGGCTGTGCGCAGGCATAGGTGGGTGCGAGGATTTGCAACTGTAACTAGCGCGCAACATAAGTTCTGAAAAAGATATTTGCTTCTCTAAGCTCAAAATGAGCTAAAAATGATGCCAGTCTAACACGACAATTAGATTTTTGTCATCTGGACTTCACTGCGGAGAGCAGGCTTTACGGTCATATCAAAAACAAATGGACATTCATGCATAAAGCTTCTGCAATAAAAAGAGAGAGACAGAAAAAACTTCATTTAATATCCAAAATAAAAACTTCACCGGGAGGGCTCCTCAGTACAAGAGCCCTCTGATATTCCCCTGCGAACCACCCCAAACTCCAGGAAGACTGCTCTTTTGGCCACACGAGGAGGTGAACAGCTTATCCTATATAACTGACCGGCTTAGGTAGCAATGGAGCGTGCGTAGAATAGAAAAGCAAAGTCTCACTTCATCGCTTTAGCCGGGGTAACCAGTGTCTTTTATTCGATACATTTCACTGTACATATATAGTAATGTGCAGCATTTGTCAAACCAACAAAGCCCAATTGACTTGCTTCTGTAACATCCTCTCTTGCTCTTTACGCATAGCCAGCATCATAATTCTTTTTAAGGGAAGAGAAATCATCGCCCTTACTTCGCGCTCACTAGACAGGTTAGGAGCATACGTTTAGGCTCCATACTTTTGACAAAAGCTGGTTTCGTTACAAATCACGCAATTAGTGCCTCATGATGTGCAAATACATGGGCCTCACTTCTCGTAACAGTGCATTCAGTTTTCAAATAAAGAACAGCAGACGTTGATTGTTTATGATGAGGCAAATATGCCGAATATTTTTTTTACAGGGCAGAAAATAAGAAAAAAAAACTTCATTTTGGTTTATTTTACCCCTGTATCGTAAATTCGGGTCTACGGTCGGCACCAGGAAAAAAAATGTTTTAATTAGCTCAATAATTATAGCATTACTTAATTTTGAAATGTTTATTTGAAGGAATGTTCTATTTGCAGAAGAGCAGTTCGCCCTCAAAGCACTTGAGCCGAAATAAAAATTCATTAAGAAATTGGTAGTAAGTGTTAAGAGGCAAAAAAGGCCACTCTGCTAAGCGGCTTCACACCGTAGGACAGCGGCTGCGGCTGCCTATACCGTAGGCAGCTTCGCTCAGCGCTCGTGTCACACTGCTTGAAGCCATCTGAGGCCGAGACAGTTGAGCCGCGATATTGAAGTCAGCTTCGCTTCTCTCTGCGGCCTTAGCGGGGCCCAGTAAGCGCACGGCCTTATCGAATTAGGGGCTCATTTTCATGGCACTCTAGTTCGTACCCGACCTGCACCAAAAATTTTCCTTTTTATCGTTTTTGCGCAGAGTCGAAGCCCATCTACACTGACCTCGAAGAATTGTCCGAGGACAAGAAGAGAGGAGTGGGAGAGAGGCTCGCTCTCATCAACAGCATCATCAGGTGCTGTGAAGCTCCCTCTTCGCTTGCAGTGTCGCATGCTAGTTTCTAGAGGTGAGGCCGTTTACCCTGACAGCTTTTAGGCGTTCCGCTGTGCGGAGACGGGTGAACAGTTTGCTTGTATAGAATAGTAATGGGACAGCTCGGAAAAGACGCGGGCGTCGGAAACAACACGGCTATACGATAGCTCGTGTACTCGCCTTCTTTTCTTCTTTCTTTGCCGCACCGACCACGCATGAACCGAGCTGAAATAAAAAAAAAATGAAGAGAAGCAAAGAATCTCACCCTTGAGCCGGCATTTTCGATCGCAGTATATCTTCTGCTCAAGCACGTTTTCTCAAGAACAAAACGAACTTTGACAAGATACGTAATGCAAGAAATTCAAGCTTGACCGCCACTTCAGTTATCAAAGCGCGTTACAAGGGATGGAAAGCGTAGCTGGGGACGCTAGAGCGTCAACAGAGATGACTAGCTTAGAAGAGCTGTTGGCATAAAATGGCCTTTGCAGGCGCAGAACAGGGCTAGCTGAAGATCACTGAGGGAGGTCGTGCCGGGGACATGATATTCCGTAGACACGTGGCCGATGATGATTACTTAAAGGAATTGCGGGACAGAACGTATCTCGATCGTTGCCTCGCAGGCCCAACGCGTCCCGCTACCACCCATACACAAACGCGGTCTTCCTCCACGACCTCATACACGGACTTCTGGAGGCTTACGAGCCGACCTTCCAGTACCAGAGGTCTTCCTGGACGGAACCCGAGCGGGAAGCCTGGCAAGACCTGGCGCTGTGGTCCGAGGAGATATCCAGCTGCAGGAGCGCGACAGACTTTGTCGTGGCCCGGGTGCTGAGGAGCGTCCGGTTCGGGGCACTTCTCAGTCAGGAAGACGAGGACTAGCACCGTCTACAGCACCCCTCTGTGTTCTTAGTCGACTGACTTTCTTTCATCTTCGCATTTTTTTGCAGAGCCAATGTTAAGTGAGTGAAAAGTGAATGAATGAATAAAGCTTTTATCGCAAGAAAGAGATGGCACTCGGCCACTGTTGGGGGATCAGGCAGAGGGCTTGGGTTGTTTACAGTATTATGGTAATTTTTCGTCCCAAAGCGGCTCGGCCTATGATGGACGCCGTAGTTAAGGGCTCAGGAAATTTCGACCACCAGGGGCTCTTTAACGTGCACTGACATCGCACAGTACACGGGCCTCTAGCATTTTTCCTCCAACAAAATGCGACCGCCGTGGCTGGAATGAACCCGCGTCTTTCGGGTCAGCAGCCGAGCACCGTAACCACTGAGGCCCCGCGGCGGCGGATGCGGGTATAGGCGCAGAGGCAACTTGTAATAGGTTGTCTTCATAGCATTCAGAGCTGCGCTTCGTAAGTCCATCCACCTCTCCCACACTACTCTAAGCAGGCCGCTCTCACTCTCGTATGCTTCGATGGCATGTTGCACTGTGGTGCTTGTTCGTATCTGGTGTGCTAGGGCGGGCATGTCTCCAAGTGGTATGTGCTGAATGTTGTGCCTGCCTCGCGTGAAAGATGGGAAAATATTAACAAGCCAGTGTAGGTCTGCTCTAAAACGTTCTTGGCTGTGGCTGCATTTTCTGTGTATAAATGCATCGTGTATGGCAAGAGACCACGCGTGATGTATGTAAGGGGTGTACGCTGTGTTTGCAGTAATTTTAAGATCTCTTGTGGCCGAGTGAGCTGTCCCGTAGTTTCAATCACCGATGGCGGTGTTCCGATGAGCGACGCCTGCTGCCTGCTTTCATTTTGGTGCGAACGTAGTGCCAAAGTGCTCTGTCGGAGGAGCCTTCATTGAACAGTTTTCGGTAATGATTTTGATCTATCGGCATCGGCCAAAAGTTGGGGTGTGCGGCTGCTTGATCTCCTAGCTGCCGGTTCGAATGCCGAATTCACTGTCATATTTTCAAATATGCGAAATTGAAAAAGAAAGGCTGTGTGATGTCCCTGCACTTGAAACAAACGAGGTCGAAATTATTCCAGAACTCCCCTAGAGCGCTCTTGGTGGTCGGATTTGTCCAAGGCGACGACTGCCCATCCTATGTCAATTATGAGCTCTTTTTGCAAGCGCATACTTTTACTGGGATTGGAAACCAGAACCCTGACCAAACTCTGCCTTGGTCGGAACAGGTTTAATACAAGATTTACATAGACTTGGCCTCCTTAACTACTGTCGCAAGTAAAAATATTCAATTACTGCTACGCCTCGACTATACCTCATTGCAGGAATGCGCGCATACTGAGCCACGTTCTGTTGAACATATAGACACCAAGAGCTGTGAGTAAGCAAACTTTTATTCGCACGTTTCGTTGCACTTGCCATTCGCACCATCGCCCAGGACGGGGACCAAGTGAACAACGTCAACTTCAGGCGACGCCTTGTGCACCAGTTAAATATGGCTGACGCATTGTCCACCGGCCGATATCCGAGGGCGTCGCAAAGGTCTCTGTACTCTCCATAGCTGCTCTCTAGCAGTTTTTTTTTCTCATTGGCTTTTTCTATGTTATCTTTCTGCCGCTGCTTGCGAAGACGATAGGACTATCGGTTCATTGCGTTTGAGTCTTGGCTGAGTTTCTGGTTTCAGAGCTCTGCCTATCTGCTATGAAGGCATAGGATTGCATAACTTATTTTCACCAGGATTACTGAGCCGCCATCGTCGCTTCGGCAGCAAGCGCGTCTACTATCTCTCTTTAACGGCCACTAGCGGCGGTGGTGCTAGCCTAATTGGTGCCAGGCGACAGGCCTGTGCTTTTCCACTTCTTCGTGCTGCCACCTACACACCACTGCTGAAGTCTCCATGCGGCACATTTGTTGTTTCGCATTGCAAGTTTCTGTTCGGTGTATAAGGGAACAAAAAAAGCAACACATAGACGCCAAAGGCCTTAGGTAATCAGAAACACCAACTAGAAACATCGTGGCAAGCCTTCTGCGTGTAGCCAAGCGCATGGTTAGGGTACTGACGGGAACCTATGAGGCATGGGTCCGAATCGGACTCAAACCGCATGAGTTTTGTTTCGTCGAGGTTTCTCCTGGTGTGGACACCCAGACGGACGGACGGACGGACGGACAAAGAACTGCGAACCAGGGATGAAAAAAATAGCCTTAAATGCGTTCCTGCATTAGAAGCATTGGCGCGAATTATTGTCGCGAAAGGCATCAGGCCTTTAGTGACTGCGTCAACCACATCACTCACCTGCCGTGTAAGCACCACGCTGCACGAACTCTGGCCTTGCGCTGTTAGGATGACAGTTCCTAGCCAGCGTCGCTTATCCTTGCGGCTCATGAGGATTCAATGGCAGAAAAAATTAAATGCTATTAATCGTACAGAGAACGGACTGAGTTTTTCATTCTAAGCAATGTCTCGCACACGTCAAAGGCAACGGCAGCTCCATGGCTCGCCTGACATTTGTTCCAAAATCTTTCAAATTTTAAAGGATAGGCGTCTAGGGTAGGGACGAAATTTTAGGGTCGTTTTGACTGCGAAAAAAAAAAGCGATTTTAATGAACTTACATGTCCAATCATTTTCTTTCCGTTTTATAGTTTTCGAACAGAATGGCGCCTATAGAATTTCCATCGTTGAGTGCCGTGTTTATCGAAAATTACTTAATTAGCGTTAGTATTAGTCATTTTGCTTCACATGATGCATTCATTGCGAGCAGGAGTACTTGAGATGTTGGAAAATAAGGCTAGTGAGCTGGAAACATTTCATAATTTAGTTCCCTGCTGAGGAAGCAGTAGACGTGCATGGTATATAGTATTGCAAATGGATGCTTATGCCACCCTCTTTCTTGAAGCATTTGATTGGATCGAGGTTAATAGGGAGTGCCACCGAGGGGAGAGGGAATGTTAAATTCTCCATTTAGGTACCACTGACAATTAGTACTGTTAATGGCTCGGCGGATGGCCTCGTTATCAGTTTGAATCGACAAGCCAAGTTGGGTGTGAAGGAAGCGTCATGACGTCATGATGACGTTGATTATGAGCGTGCACGCACACACACAGCGTTCGGCCGTTGAAATGGCGAGGTTCAATGCATTTGCTGATAAGAAGTGCGTCGCCTGAACAAATATTAATTTATAATTTAGAAAACTGAGGCCTCGCGATGCTATCACCGACGAACATCAGCTCAGATGTGTGCGTGATCAAAGTTGTTAGCTACAAATTATTGGTTGCGAATATCTTCCTAATTTCGGTAACAGCGGTCCGAAAACACACGAAAGCACGAGCATTGATCTGTATAGTGCTATGAATTATAAGGCATGTTGTCACAAAAAGAGAGTCATTAGGCTGCACAGAACAATGGCAGGACCAGTTTCAATACGAGGGTTGGACGCCTGCGGTTAAGAAACTGGAAAGCAGAGACCTCCGTAGTTGGCTGGTTTCATAGCGACGGTTCCTGGAACAGTAGGCCTTCGTGTTCTTGGCCGGATAGAAAAATACGTCGTCGACTGACTGCCTTGACTCAACGAGTTATCTACACCTCCGAGTGCTTTCCCAGTTCATTTCGCAGATAGAGAAATAAAAAAAGAAACCGCAACCTCAAACCCCTACAGCTCGAGTTTCATCGCCGTGGCGATAAAACTTTCTCCACGAAGAAAACTGAGCTCTAAAGAGCAATCGGGAAAACCCAGATAGCAGCGCCCTCTTTGCTTCGCCAAGTATAAGTGCTTGCGAGCCAAGAGTCCAATGTGAAGGCTGCACAGTAGATCCTGGTCCATGCACAGGCTGCACGTGGCCTACTGAAGGTTTTCCGTCGCTCGTGAGTTGTTCATCGAATTCAGCATGGGATCCCTGCGCAGTGGGCCGGCATCGGTGCTGTCTCTGTCGACACTGGTCTTCGTCAGCATTGGCCTGGCATCCGCCGCCTCTTTCAGCGCACGAAATGCCACCAACGTCCGTGAGTCCTGCTCAGGGAAGCACTTCAAGTGCGCCGCGGATGACCAGTGCGTGCCCATCGTTAAGCGTTGCGATGGAACTGCCGAATGCGGCGACGGGTCGGACGAACAGAACTGCAAATTCAGCGAGACCTGCTCCGAAGGCGAGTACCGATGTAAGAACGGT
This sequence comes from Amblyomma americanum, assembly GCA_030143305.2. Classification (NCBI taxonomy): domain Eukaryota; kingdom Metazoa; phylum Arthropoda; class Arachnida; order Ixodida; family Ixodidae; genus Amblyomma; species Amblyomma americanum. The sequence continues at coordinate 66,377 of JARKHS020026841.1, forward strand.
GGGTCGTGCCTTCCAGCCACGTGGCGATGTGACGGTGAGCGCGACTGCGCGGACGGGTCGGACGAACACGAGGACAGCTGCCAGAGCCACACTAACACCCCACACTGCGCTGAGGGCAAGTTCGCTTGCAGGACTTACGCCGAAACGGTGACTTGCTTTCCTGTCGAGTGGAAATGCGACGGTGACCGCGACTGTCTCGACGGTTCGGACGAGGAAAACTGCGCTACCTTGAGGCCCTGTAGGGACACTGAGGTCGCGTGCGGTAACGGCATTTGTATCAGGAAGAGGTGGCTGTGCGATGGCGACCAAGACTGCCTTGACGGCTCGGACGAGCAAAACTGCAATACGACCACGGCGGGATCAACGGTGTGATGACTCGCGGTGGCACCAAGGCAACGGCTGATTAAAACTGGTGCCCGCAGCAGACCCGCGTAATTCCTTCAGTTCTATTTGTGTTGGAAGTGCATGACTTAATTTTTCCTATTTTTTTCATGGTTTTCAAAAGCTCCGAAGAGAGAAAAAAATTCGGCCTATTTTGTTTGTATTCGTGTTTTATTTTGCCTACCCGCTGTTTTTACAGTATTTGTCGGTACACAGCTCGCTGGTTAAATGTGCTGAAATATTAAATATTTGAACTTTGCGGGCTATCTATAGGTGCGTAATATACAGTCTTTCTTTGAATGTCGCCTACTACGGCATGTATTGCCTAAGGCGATGCAGCGAATGCGAACTAAGTACCCCGTCCGGACTATAAACTGGGAACATACACTGTATAAAATTATTGCTTTTTCACCCAAAATGGAGCTCTGCGAAATACACATCGGCTGTTAACTGTATACCAGAAATTCCGGTAATATAAAGGTTAGAAGGACAAAGACATTGTACGAAGCGCAAACTGTCGACAAACAAATACGTGTTTCGCGTTTCCTTCCGTGCCATTCTTCTTTCATTTTTATTTGTGTCGAAGATGCAGTGAAGCCAGTAAAAACCTGAAAAGTCCCGGGTCGTCGGCTTTGTTCCTGGCGTGCGGGAGAATTTAAGCAGTGCCCCCTTCACCTTAAATTTTTTAAGGGGCAAAGCGGAAGGTCCCCACGGTCCTGGAGGTCTGGAGTGCCGAAGGTGTTATACTAACTGCATTACAGTGTCAAAATGTAAACAAACTCACACCAAATTTTGAAAAGTACATCCGATTACTTGTACCGAGTTCTCGCTTATGTAATTAAGTGCAGTGTAATACCGAATGTAAGCCATTAATGAAACCACGGAAGGTGGGCTTTTTAAACACTGCCATGTTTGCGACGCTTTCAATGGCTTGCAGGAAAGCTTTCCTCTTTATTTTCAAGCTTCACTCCTGGGTCCAAGCGCTGAAGAAAACCCAAAAAGCTAAGGTTTCAGGGTCTCTCTGTTCTCGACGCCGTCGGCATGGGTCTTCTCAGCGGTGCCCCCTATAAACAAATTTAGTTTGTGCGGTAGCCGACAGCGCGCCATCTGTTCTTGATCTCGGTTAGCTGTGCTTGCTTGTCTCATGTTGTACTAATATTGTGTGCCCGTTCTTACGCGAATGGCCAAACTTCTTTTGAAGTTCTGTGGGAAACGACGCGATGTTAATGGCAGCCGCAAGCTAAAGCCGCCAATGAACAAGATGCGCGTGCGGGTTGCGGCGAGTGAATTTTTCTTGGAGGGCGTTATGGACGTGTGTCCGAGCACCTATGGCTCCTGTAGTAGGCAGTCTACGGAAAGTGGTGACGGAAACTGTGCGGAGGTCATCATAGAAGCGGAGTCAGGCTGTTCGGACGCTGTTGCCAGTACTCAGCGCCATACAACAAGCAGCTGGATGGTATATTATGCGCAGAATGGAGTCGTGAAAAAAGCGCGCCAGCTCGAAGGACATGCAGCAGTGCAATGCTGCATTCAAAACGACTTCATAGGCTGGAACCCTGGTGGCCTTCTGAGCAGTAAACGTGGGGCTCAACTCTATTTGTCTTTTTTTTTTCGATAGTGCTTTTCAGGTTGTTGCTCATCGAGTTGATTTGGCTAATGCACGACTGTTTTGTCTGTCTTGACCCCGTTTGCTTGATTGCGCTTCAAAAACGCAGTCAATGCAATGAAAATCTGTTTTTTTTTTAATTTGATTAATGGTGAAGTCTTAGTAAAAGATTTTGTTCGCAATGTTATTTAGTATACGGCAGGTACAGCAACAAAAAAGAAATGTGTTGAGGAAGAAAAAGAAAATGAAGATTGTTACGACACCTAGTGTATATTCAGAAATCCCTTGAATGGTGAACGTTTTTTTGAGTCTGCATGCAGTCTTTCCAAGCAAAAACTTGAGGAAAAACTTGTTCACAAGATATAATGCTTACGTTATGTGCACTTAGGTTTAGAGGCATTTTAAGCGCGGAAAAGCAATTTCTTATCTATATACGTAAAAAAAAAATAACGAAGTTACTGCTGAAAGTCTCCTTGAAAGGGAGCGTTGACCTGTTTTTTTTTCACTGCTCAAAATGTAAATCTAAATTCGAAAAATTGCAGTTCACAGGGTTCAACTTTATAAACTGACTGCGGTATTCAGCCTTTTATTCCTGAAAGCTTCCCATCCCCATTTATGAGTCCAGTGCTTATGCCAGTTTGGCGCCCTCAAAAAGAGAAAAATCATGAAAATGAGCCGTTCTAGAGGCTCAGTAGTTTCCCGTATAATAGTCAAAACGCAGGCATATCTAGTACACATGTGAATTGTACACGTTTCTTTAAGTATGCAAGATTTACTTGAGCAGCACTTAGTAGTTCTTTAGTTTTAATTGCTCAAATTTACCCATAATCACGAAAACTAGACCCATGGGCCGCGGCGGCAGTGAACATTTGGAAGCACTGAATGCACGGATCAAAGATGACGAAAACCACGATTTAAAACGCGGGGATCGGGATGCTACCTGTTAAAGCTCAAAGCGCGAAAGGCTCCAAAGATGGCCTACCGGTGTAAAGCATCGCAAAACAAAGCTGCTTTGCTTATATCGGCGCTGGTTAGGATCCGGCTGGGACTGAAACTATCACGACAGTTTTTCTCATTGGCAATGCTTTAACCACAACTTTCGGAATGTTACGGAAGGGCTGTTCAGGTTCGAGCCATGCTTGCTTTAGTTTGCTGAGAAGAGGACATTGAAGCATTTAATGCTTACAAATAGATGACCGTTGGTCATAGGGTACCAGAGTTGATTCCAAGGGAAAAAAATGCAGGTGGGGTGAAAGAGTGTCAAGGCGGGATTTAAAATTTCCGTATAGTGTGTACCGTCACTGATTATTGGAGCTAACACGCAGAAAGGAAATTTACTGCTAGAACTGTAGGAGCAGAAAAAGCTTGTTATTAAGTAAACAGAGAACCTAAATGTGAACGCAAACCGTGTGAGAATTATGAAACGAACATTCAACCACTGACTACTGTTCTAATGATAATAATAATAATAATAATAATAATTGGTTTTTGGGGAAAGGAAATGGCGCAGTATCTGTCTTATATATCGTTTGACACCTGAACCGTGCCGTAATGGAAGGGATAAAGGAGGGAGTGAAGGAAGAAAGAGGTGCCGTAGTGGAGGTCTCCGGAATAATTTCGACCACCTGGGGATCTTTAACGTGTACTGACATCGCACAGCACACGGGCGCCTGAGCGTTTTTCCTCCATAAAAACGCAGCCGCCGCGGTCGGGTTCGAACCCGGGAACTCCGGATCAGTAGTCGAGCGCCCTAACCACTGAGCCACCGCGGCGGGGCTTTCTAATGTCCGATATATAGAAATTGTGGCTATCTCGCTAAAAATAGAAATAGGCAACAGAGGGACACAAAAAGAACATAAACGCATCAATTTGCATATGGGACAGCTGGCCTAACGAGGTGTAGTAAGAAGAGAGCATATAAACAAAATGAACCGGCCGAATATTCGCCCAAACACCAGAAAGGAGTCAGGAGGAAGCAGCAAAGAAACGTCCTCTGGAAAAGGGGCATTGCGGTAAATTAAAGCGGCTGATGTGCATCTGCAGCCTCTTACAGAGTACGAGCCCTGCTCAAGTAAGCATTCAAAGTGCACCGCAGAAGACCACTGTTTGCTAAGCTTTCAGCGCTTCGGAACAGCTGACTGCGGCGATGAATGCAGCAAACAAGATAACAGCGCCTATTTTTCTTTTCATAGAGTCTCTATAGACAAACCCTAGAGAACAGTCTGTAGGTGATACAAATCTTATAGACAGTCTGCAGACAACCTATAGATTTATGGCCATACAATTTTAGTACACTGTTGTCTATATACAGTCTACAGACTATGTGTAAACAAAAATAAATATCGATAGGAAGGCAGTACGCTCTATAAGAAGTCTGTAGACTGTTTCTCGACCATTTTTATAAGGGCGGCTCGAACCTTCCACGACGTTTATGGTAACTACAGGCATGACCTACCTTGAAAGGGTGGGCTAGGTACCGCCTGTACTTGGTTGTGTTGTGTTGTGTTGGGTTTAATGGCACATAAGCAGCTAAGGCTATCATGCGCCAGGCTCAAGGTATATGAACACTTTTCTGTAGGTGGGAGGAAACATGGTTGTGTAGATGACTTAAATTGCTATTTCGTTCTGGTAGTAATAAGAGAAAGAAGAAATTTTATAAATGGCTAAAAATAAATGCTTTCAAGAAGGTCGGATAACCTCAGTAGCCATCCTTGGCTGGGCAAGGAACCTGAAGCTCCCAACCATTCAAATAACCACCTCAGCCCTCTTCTCATGAAATGAGAAAATGGCTGAAATGCATCATATTTTAAAGCAAAGCTGTGGATCAAAGTTTACAGTCTCTGAAGAACATCTGCCTCTTTTAAAAAGCTAAAAACGGAAGATATGTTAACAATGGCATTTTCGCCTAAAAGCAGCGCTGGGTGTAAAGGAATGTATTCATTATAAAACTTCGTAAAGTGCTTATTTCTTAGTTTTTCGAGTTTTGCACACGAGAATAAAATATGGTTTATTGTTAGTTCGTCTCCACATCTTTCACAACGAGGTTTATCTTGTTTCGTTAGTAAGAAATTATGTGTAATGTGTGTATGTCCAATGCGGAGACGACATAAAATTACTTCAATAAATCGTTCCTGGTGCCTACAGGTCTTCCATTCACCCAGGACAGGTTTTACAAAGTGCAGCTTGTTGTTAATCTCGTTGTCCCAAGAGGCCTGCCATTTTTCTCTCAATTTATTCTGGACTGACTTGATGCAGTCCTTATGCGGTATGTTTACTGGTTTTATTTTTGCGTTAAGGGCAAGTGCGGCGCTTGCATCAGCCCTCTCATTTCCGCTGATGCCCACGTGACTGGGAACCCAGCAAAACTTTATTGTATGTCCTTGTGAATAAGCTCGTATTACATTATGTATTATGTTTCCTATTAAGGGTTCAGTTGCATTTCTGGGGTTTATTGCTGTAATTACGCTGAGAGAGTCACTGTAGATAACACTGTTCTGTATGTTTTTCTGCAATATTTGTTCTACGGCTAGAGCAATGGCGTAGCATTCTGCTGTAAAGATTGAAGCGCACTGAGGCAGCCTGACTACTTTTTCCCATTTCCCTTGCACTATCGCGCTCCCTACATAGAGTGCTGTCTTAGAGCCATCTGTGTAGAAATCTGTGCAATTGTTATATTTTTCACTTACTCCAAGAAACTCTTGCTGTATATATTCCAGTGGGGTATGTCTTTTTTGAATGTGTGTCAGTGCGAAATCGCATACACCAGGAAACAAGTACCAAGGTGGCAACCTATCGGGTCTCTGGGCAACATCAGGAAGTGCATCTAGTATGTTCATTTCTTGGCATATTTCTTCAAAGCGGAGGAGCAATGGTTTTACAGCTTGAGGTTTGTTGGTGAACAATGTTCTGGATGAGCATTTTGTAACTATGGTGTAACAAAGATGTTTCGGTAGGGACCTTATTTTCAGTACGTATGCACAGGTAAGCATTGTTCTCCTGTTGGTGAGGGTCGGTTCATTTGCTTCTACGTGAAGGCTATTTATGGGTGATGTTCTGTAAGCACCAGTTGAAAGGCGCAACCCGAGGTTTTGTACTGGATCTAGCTTTTTAAGGTATGATGGCCTCGCAGACCCATACACTATGGATCCATAGTCTAACGAAGAGCGTACTAGAGAGCGATAGATGTGCAATAGGCACCTCCTATCGGATCCCCAACGCTTCCGTGAGAGTACTTTAAGTATATTCAGGGATTGGGTGGCTTTCTTTTTTAGGGTGTTTATATGTGGTAGAAACGTTAGCTTTTTGTCAAAAGTTAAGCCTAAAAATTTGTGTTCTTGTTTTACTGGAAGTGTGGTGTCGTTCAAGTGGAGGGTGGGATTAATCTGCAGTCCTCTCTGCAGCGAGAAAAGAACCGCAACAGTTTTCTGTGGAGAAAACCTAAATCCGTTTCTCTCTGCCCAAAGTGCTAATTTGTTTATTGTGATTTGTAGTTGTCTCTCACAAGTTGCCAGGCTAGAAGATGTGCATGCAATTTGAAGGTCATCAACGTAGACCGAGTACATAATGGACTGTGGAATTATACTGGCTATAGAATTCATTTTTACTATGAACAATGTAGTACTTAAAATGCATCCCTGAGGAACGCCGTTTTCCTGAGTAAAATTATTTGAGAGGGTTGCGCCTAGACGAACTTGGAAAGAACGGTTGGATAAAAAGTCGCTCAAATATTTCAGCATCCTCCCGCGGATACCAAGCTCTGCCAGGTCGCGAAGAATCCCGAACCTCCAGGTCGTGTCATATGCCTTCTCCATATCGAAAAAAACTGAAAGGCAGTGTTGTCTGTGTATAAAGGCCTCTCGGATTGTGTTTTCCAGGCGGATTAAATGGTCGACTGTGGAACATGTTTTTTTAAAACCACATTGGTGGACATCAAGAAGCTCTCGGGATTCTAGAATAAACATTAATCTAATATTTATAACACTCTCAAAAGATTTGGCAAGACAGCTTGTAAGGGTTATAGGCCTGTAACTGTTAGGGGAGGTTGGTGGCTTTCCTGGTTTTAGAAATGGAACAATAATGGCTTTTTTCCAAGCAGCTGGTATTTTCCCTACTACCCATATTTTGTTAAAAAATTTTAACAGAACTTCTACAGATTGCTCAGATAGATGGGATAGCATTTCATAATGAATTTCGTCGGGGCCTGGTGCAGTTTGTTTACCTATAGACAGTACTCTCTGTATTTCTTGAAGTGTAATCAAATTATTGTAAGGCTCGTTTGTGCTGCCTGCCGTAGGGAGTCTTTGTTTTTCGGTTGTGTTTTTGTATTTTAAGAATGACTGTGTATAGTGGGAAGAACTAGAAACTATAAAAAAATGTTGCCCCAAAATGTCTGCTTGTTCTTTAATACTTGTCTGAATTCCAGGATCCGTCAGCAGAGGAAGGGTGAATGGGGAATAGCTGCCATTTACTTTTCTGACCTGCTCCCACAATTTTTTTGATGTTACCGAGCTGTTTATGGACGACACATAATTTTGCCAAGACATTTTTTCCGCGTTCCGCCGTATATATCGGGCTTTAGCTTTTGCCTTTTTGAAAGCTATTAGATTTTCGTGAGTAGGATACCTACGAAATACACCCCAGGCCTTATTTTGTTGTTTTTTGGCTTCCCAACATTCTCGCGTCCACCATACCTTGTGGTTCTGGCGCACCACGCCTGTGGACAGGGGAATAGCTAGGCGCGCAGCATTGATGATACATTTTGTGAGAATTTCATTGAGTTCATCTATGCTAAGTGTTTCTGAGAAAATGTTTTCTAAACTAGCCTTTTTCGAAACAATGTCCAGTCAGCGAAGTGAAGCTTCTATCGTTGTGGTCTAGATGGGGTGACTGCAGGTGAGGATGATAGGCTGATAGAAACTGGTAGGTGATCACTCCCAAACGGGTTGTCTAAAACGTCCCACTTAAAATCACTAAAAACAGAAGGTGAACAAAAAGACAGGTCTAAACTGCTCATTTTCCCAGACGTTGGGGAACAGTATGTGGCCTTTTTCGTATTTAAAAGACATACATTATTCGTCAGGATAAAATCTTCGATTATTTGACCTCTAGCGTCGCAGCGTTCGCTTCCCCACAGGGAGGAGTGAGCATTAAAATCCCCAAGTAACAGATATGGCTCCGGAAGTTCTCTGATCAGTTGCTGTAGATCATGGAGTGTTAACGTAAAATGTGGAGGAATGTATACGGAACAGATTGTTAGTGTTTTGTAGCTTACGATACTGACTGCAACCGCCTCAAGTTTTGTTTTGAGTTTAATTTCTTGAGCAGGGACACCGCTTTGAACGATTATCGCGACGCCTCCCGATAGCCGATTTGCCTGCTCTCGATCGCGTCTAAAAGTTTTATAATGTTTCAGGATATGTACATGTTGTGGACCAAGATTGGTCTCCTGAAGACATAAAGCTGTGGGTAACATTGACCCTAAAATATGTGTTATGTCACTGTAATTCCGCATAAGTCCTCTACAATTCCAATGGATTAAAAAAGCCATGTTTATGTTTTTGAGAGGAGATGAAAGGGGATTTACTTAAGTAGTGGGCCCGTTATTAGGGGCCTGTCTTTTTTCCGCTCAAGAGAGCTGTTCCGCCTCTGTAGTGGAGGCGGAGTGGCAGTTATATCCATCGCCTCACGCGAGGCGCTGGAGGACCGCGGGGAAGCCGCGGGTTTGTGGGTTTCAGTCCTCCCCCGGTAGGGGGAAGTCCTGCGGGATGCCGACGCATGGACCGGCGCTCCCTGCTTTGACACTGGCAGGGCAGCTTTCGCTGACCCTGCCTGGGGCGTGAATGGTCCTGCCATTGGCTCGATGGAAGTGGCCTCGGCAGCGACCGGGGTGCTGTGTGGTGCACCGCCCCTGCGCACCACATCAGCAAAGCTGGATTTTGCTGTTAAGGAGAACTGGTTGGTAACGGCAAATCGCCTTCTTGCTTCTTTAAATGAAATGTTTTGCTTGGTTTTTATCGTGGTAATCTCTTTTTCCTTCTTCCAGGACGGACAGGCCCTGGAGTATGCAGCATGTTCTCCTTCGCAGTTAGCGCAGCGCAGGGCTGCGTCACATTCCTCAGAAACGTGATCTTTGGAAGCACATTTTGCGCAAGTTTTGCGGCCGCGGCAGCTCTGTGAGCCGTGGCCGAACCTTTGGCAGTTGAAACACCTGCGAGGGTTTGGTATGTATCGTCGTACATTGATTTTCAAATATCCCACGTCGATTAAGTCGGGCAGGGTGCTGGTGTTGAACGTCAGGATCATGTGTTTTGTGTCTATTTCCTTGTTGTCCTTCCGGATTTTGATTCGGTGGACATCTATGACGTCTTGGTCGATGAGCCCTTCGAGCATTTCTTTTTCAGTTATGTGAAGAAAATCATTTTCCGATATTACGCCTCGGACAGTGTTTAGTGAGCGATGAGGAGTCACGGAGACCGGGATTTCCCCTATGGACGTTAGGTTGGAGAGCTTAGAATGTTGGACATTGTCACACAGTTCGAGCAGTAAGTCGCCGCTGGCCATTTTTGACAGCTTATAACCAATGCCTAGGGTTTCAGTCAAGCACTTTGACACAAGGAAGGGGGATATTATTCTTGCCTGTTTATCTTGTTGTTCACTGTGGATCACATGATATTTGGGGAAAGTTACTTTTATTTTTTGAAAGAAGTTATCTGCCTCGTTCCGCCCTCTTTTGAGAGAGCGATCAGGTTTTGAAAGTTGGGGAGCCATAAAAAAACTTTGTTTTTCGGTCATGGTGCCAGCCACCCACCACGGAGTCCAACAAGGGGACGGGACAGGAACTTGATAGCAAGTCCTGCCCACGCCAGCTGTACACCTCAACTATAACCAAATATGACGCAACTCAGGGTAGTTGGTCACACAAGGTTAACCCTCGCCGCCAGGAAAAAAGGAAAAACCAAGAAGTGAGTAGGATATAGGAGAGTTATGAGACAGAGATAGGAAAGTTAAAGATGAAGAGGAGGATAGGAAAAGGCGACTGCCGATTCCCCCCGGTCGGGTCAGGCCGGAGGTGCCGTCTGCAGGAAGCTGGGGCCAAAGTGGTGTGTTGCTTCCGCCAAGGGGCCTTAAGGGTCCAAACGCTCGGCATCGGCTCAACCACCAGGATCCCCTTTTCCCCGGACACGGCGATGCCACGCACGGCGAGGCGCGGGTGCTCGGGTCCGTGGTGATGCACAGTTCACCATCATCCCCTTGCGGAGATGTCCCTGCGGATGCTCGGGAACCCGCGGTGTCGCCAATCACCGTCGCGACGCCTGCAAGCTGCAGGCGCCCCCCTGCGGGGCGCCTGTACTTGGGTACCAACTGTCTTAGCAGGTCGCTTTTACAAGTCCTCATAAAAGCGGTACCTTAGTGTGGTGCTGAATCACTACTGGAAGAAGCGCCAACAATACCTTGCACTACATATTATTCAGGCAACGCGCGGAGAAAGTTCCCGCACAGGCAGAAAACCAAACTGGTATGTGTTGGAATGAGCTACCCTCCTTGTCATACCTTTTACAGAAAAGCGCAGTATGAAAAAAAAAATACTTAAGGAGAAAAAGAAGAAAACCAGCAAAAGCGAACTTTTTCCTGTTTTTGAGTTGGTGCGGCTCCCTTCATCCGCGACTAGAAAAGACCATCTAATCTCTGTCATGCACACGACGCATGGAAAGGAGGCGGCGCAGCAACCCTGAACTTATTCTTTTTTTTTTTTACGGAACCCATCGGTTTCGTTAGTCTTCTTTCTCGTGTTCACGCTTGGGCTACTTTACTGCGAAGTTAATAGCACGTAATTACTGCATTCAAGATTGGTACGCATTCTTAATGGTTAATAGTATCAAGATCTAAGCAAAATGAATTTTGCACAATGAGGGCACAAATGTTTCCTTGAAACAACGAAACACTTACGTATCGGGTAAAAACAAAGGCTACGTAAAAGAGGATAATAAGAATCGTTACGAACCTCCCGCGTGCGCTCGTGTCACCTTCACTAGAGAAAGCCGAAGAAGCAAGAAGGCCCAACGCTCCGTTTCTTTTCGAGTGAGGTAAGCTTTTTTTGCCCCTTGGTGTGACATGTATCACGGCGAAATAGAAGCTTTGTCTTCTGTTACGGATAGTTGTGCAAACCGGAGTCTTTTACGGGGCAGGGAGCTGCAGAAAAGAATTCTTTCGATCGAAATCTTCATGGGGGTGCGTTCTCTGGGGTACTCGACTTTGCCGACGTAGTTTATGGTGCGCGAAAAGTCTCCCCACGATGATACCATGGCTGCTGCTGCTACAACGACTGCTGGCACTGCCATCCGTCAGACGCCTGCCGGCGTGCCTTGGTAATTTTTGCATTGTCCCTTTTGTATCGGTTCAACCGTCTTCGTGCTCTCTTTCTCTAGTGGGGCAATTTGCAGACAAGAGGTGCTTGTGGACGGGTCCGAAACGGATTTTTTCTGAGCTTCGCTGACAAGACTACCTTGTCAGCAGCCAGCAAAAAGCCGGCAGAAAAATTTACCGGCAGTTTAATCTCATTGGCTGACTCCGGTCTCACCACGAACATAGTCAATAAAACGGCACTGCCGGCATTCTCTTTTTCGAGCTGTTTTGCTGGCAGAATTCCCTGGACAAAAAACAGCCGGCAGTCGCCAATCAAACCAAACTCAAGAATCTCAGAATGCTGCCTTAAGGCAACACACAACACTACCAGGCAAAAACAATATGGATTTGTCCTGTTTTCTTTTTCCATTCGTAAAAACAAACAAAAAATTCCTTTTCGAGGGATGCTTCGAACTGTCTTTCGCATCCTGAAACGCGATGCTAATTCGCTAAGCCGCAGAGCCGATAGAAAGTAGCACTATAATCGTGCTCCTTGCAGTTCCTGTGCACATCATGTGAGTTGAGTGAGCCAATAAGACGACACCGCCGGCATTCTGTTTGTCGGGCTTTTCTGCCGGCTGCCGACAATGTAGCCCCTTCAAAACCGCGCAGGGGCAAAAGACTGGGAGCCGACGTATCGAGCCCTGGTTTCGGGCTCTTGTCTAATTTGTCCGACTACTTCGAGCAAAAGCTAGCACGCCCACCTCCCCTGGTATCGTTCCATTCTTCAATTCCCTTGTCTCTAGGTCAAGGCCAAATGTCTGCGAGCTTCTCCTTACTTGGCGCTGGTGGTCGTTTGGGCCTACAAAGCGCAGGGACAGAGCGAACATTGCTTAGCCGAATGAGGATGTTCTTAAAAGAATCTATACCCCTTTCTCTGGCTCGCAAGTTAAGCACGCGGCAGTATTGGTGGCAGACGCATTCTTTAGGCTAACAACGGGGAAGTAAGTTAAAGAATAAGAACTTTGGGGCGTCATGGTGTTCGTGCTGCTTGACATTAGAGTTCTGGTTTGAATTTCTGCTACTTCAAAGATACGAAATATTGTGGACGAGAGGCCGCTGCAAGTCTTTATTACGAAGACCATGCTCATGTTTGTTTTGTGGAACCGCCAAGTGAACAGCCGCGGTTGGAAGTGCGTAAGTGCCTAGTACATAGTAAACATAATGTTTCTCGTGTTTTCTTAACGTCTGCTAGAAAGCGTCATTTTGCTAAACCTGAAGGCAATATTGTAGTCAGGCATATTTCTTGCACGTTATAAAATAAGCCACTGCACATGTAACGAAGTCACTCTAGGTGTCTCTTGTGCTAGTGACTCGCGGAAGGCTGTGAAAACCTGAAATCTTCTATCTTAGCGGAAATGTTTCAACAGAGCTACGGTTAAAAGGTGCTCATTCTCATTCCTTCTGGCCGTTGCTTTAACGTTTATATGATCACTTGTTTGAAGATATCTATTCCGGTATTTTCAAGTTTTGGGATACGACTGACTTCACCGGGTCAACTACTTCTAGCTGAACGTTATAAGCGATGTATGACTTGGCCTGATTTTCTTGAAACAAGTCTTTCCGGAATAATTTCCCAACAGTGCGGATGACATACCGCTTTTCGCTTAAACCATTTTCTTTCGAAGTCTTGCGAACCATACGCACTCTTAATCTTAAGGGGGAGTTTTGTTGGTCGGTCACATTATATCGCAACCTGTACAACCGTTTAAAGATGACTGGCTATTTGCCGCTCCAGGCCAGACTAAGTAGTCTTTCAAGGTGCAAAAATCCCTCCTGTAGACGTAATTAGATGGGAATGATGCCTGAATAAAACTTGCCAGCTTTCTGGGGTCGGCTATCAAACTTTTCGCACGCAAGACACGATCATGACTGCTGACACGCTTTTGATCTGTGGGATAATGGTTACATAGCGCAGAATGAGTTTTGGGTCACTGACCAAGTCAAAAACGTTAGTTGACGTTTAAGAACCCCTACGTTTTCCTTTTCACAATGAGGAGCCGACCGAGTAATATGCAGCTTAAGTAGCTTTGACTTGTCGATGTTATGATTTTGGGTAAGCCGGGTGATGATTCCCATTTGTTCTGCTGATATTGCTCGGCGTTGACTGTCTTATCAGGAATTCTAGGTGCAGCCGCGCTGACAAATTTCTTTCGGTGGCAACGATTTCCACGTCATCCAAAGCAATTTAATGCCCTTTTTTCCGCCTATTCTGCCACAGCGTGTTCTGCAACGTAGCGCATATCATAAGCGAGGCGCCGATCAAGAATACAGTTCATTACAAGAACTGAATAGTTCGTCGATATGCTGACGCCAGCTGGGACTATTACAATGCCCCCAGAATTTAGTGAGGAAGTGTGTAGCGCATGTCTGTTTTAACATGTTTGCAATAATTAGCGAGAGCAATCCGCATTAATCAAGTTTATGTTAAGCCTAACGTGGCCGTTTTCCAACTGCTTCGAACATGGGTATGGAGACCGCCTCTCTCTCTATTCGCAGGAGACATGGAGAACACCGTACAGCGACGCGAGCGTGAAAGGTGGGCAAACAAAATCGAGTTCATCCTATCTTGCATCGGCCTGTCCATTGGTCTGGGGAACATCTGGAGGTTCCCGTACCTCACCTACGAAAATGGAGGAGGTAAATACAACCTCTGTTAAGAGCACCCGAATCTTTACAAACTCTGGTATCCAGAACCGTCGTGATCTTGTGGCTTAAACAATTGCTTAAGTTAACGTGAACATCTAGTGTCGCAGAAGATCCGGTTTCGTCGTCGGTGCTGTTGAACGGGAACAAAAAATCCTTACGAAATCCCCAGAGAAGCAACCTAGAAGGTAGATGGGCCAGCTAAGGCACGTGTCCTTGTGGTATCATCACAACCTGCCCATCGGATTGTGAGAAAACTGCCCACCGTGGCAGGGGGCAGTTAAATTAATGATCCGTCGTGTAGGGTTGCTGGGAAGAGCAACCTGTATCTCACAAGCCTCACCGGTGACAGCAGCGGCCACCGCACGGCAGTGGCGCACCGCTTAACAGCTGCACCGCGGCGCCAGGAGTGGTATGAAGACTCCCAGAGACCTATGAATATTAAGTGGAGCCTGCACAATTATGCATATAAAGGTATTAACGCCTTAGCTATCACGTCATACAATTAAGGAGGAGCTTGAGTGTTCCTTTAAATTTTTAACCTTGCCAGAAAAACATGTTCAAGCTGTTTACGTTCCTACGGTCTCCGCATTATTTTCTGGCTAAGGTTGCAAAAAATACCACTTGAAGAGCGGCCGAGTGGTGAAGCGCACCTAACTGACCCTACTTTATTGCCCCATTTGAGCATTTCGCTTGTAAAGACCAAATATTGTTACCTGTTCACAGTCTACGGAAGGAAAGGCGATAATGTCCTGAAATAAGCGTTTCGTTCAACCTGAAACAAATGTTGCTGGCAAGGAGGTGTGGCCGAAGGTTACTTTTAAGATGCCTCCGGAGCCACTGTAATCACTCAGAGCTATGGGCTGACAAGTTGTCAAAGTAATGGTGAAGCGTGTAGTATATGTTTTCAGGTCGTACACATGAGACAGTCTTGTAAACTGCCCACCAGCATGATTATACATATACATGGCGTGTGTAAAAGTGTGGTATTGTAAAAGTGTGCATGTGTAAAAGTGCGCAGATGTGAAAGTGTGCGAAGTTCCTTGGCCCGACTAAATGCAGTGGTATTCTAAGCCTAAAACTGATGCCGCGTGTACTGATTTCCTTCTGGTAGCTTGAGTACTACATGCGCAAAAAAATGCGCATTTCATAAATTGTAGCGCATTATCCAGAACCACAGATTGATCTTGAACAAATTACGCATTTTCTGTCTATAGCAACCGCCCGCAGGTTTATGTACAGTTTTCAGCAAACACAAGCACCTGGCCAATCTAAACAAACTGCGCCCTAGTCCGTGCTACGCCTAACCTAACTCACCGCAGGAATGCATGCGTACAGACAGCGCTATGTCTTATTGACATGCTTAGACACCGAGCGTTGTAGTAAACAATCGTTTATGCACCCGTTAAATTGTGTTCTCAAGGTTTAGAGCCTAGAGTGCTGCTGCGGCTCACGCCCAGGGGACCCCACCGCATGTCCCATCCAAGCGGCCGGGATGTGCATTTCACATAGTGCTTCCTCAAATAGCGGAGCACGTTGAAAGCATTTCAAATTTTTGGGCAGTGCCTAAATGCCTCGTTTACCGCCAGTCCGTTTTCAATCCTACATAGATGCACCCACAGAACATCCGAGAAGCATTTCTAAGCTTTAGTGGCATCGACTACGCGTCGCACCCGGTGATAGTGAAGGTGGACCATTGCGCGAGGTGCGGTGTGCGTGCATAGGGGGCGCCTACGGTTTTACGGGAAACTTCTCACTGTGAAAAAGTCTCACCGTTATTAAGGATTACTCATCGTTATTGTGCACTCGCAAGCGGACAAATGTATTTCTCGTAGTGTGTCTTTTCATAACTCTTTGCTTTCCTCTTGTGCTTTCTTCCTTGTACTGACTTAACGCCAGTTCTAGCAACCCTGCTATTGTTCGTGTCGCACTAATTGCAAGTCATTACAAAAGGAAGTTCCCTTTGCAGAACTTTCTACAATCTGCATATCTCTCAAAAGGAGCAACAGCGCCGTCTGCTCGCTAGCCTGTGCCTTTCTCTGCTGTGCTATTATATTATAGGCCACTGTACCTTTGCATCACACTAAAAACCTCGTTCTGTGTTTTGCGGCGTCGCAGCTGCGTTCCTCGTGCCGTACATCTTCCTCATGACGGTGATCGGGCGGCCTATATATTTCATGGAGCTCATCCTGGGGCAGTTCTGCAGCTTCGCCACCCTCAACTCTTTTGCCTGCGTTCCGCTTGCCCAGGGTAGGTAGCTGCTGGCTTCCAGAGCAACGCTTTTTTTTTTGGGGGGGGGGGGGGTCATGGGTAAGTAGACAGAAAGCACGTAACAAGCAACAAACAAGAAAAGCTGGAAACAAGCGATTGAGAACGAGCACAAATTGAAATTTTTGACACGAACTGCACATGCCAAAGCCCACACCTAGTAATCTCTCAATTTGGCACCACTATATATTTTTTCATTAATGGCACTGATGTTTGGTCCAAAATATGACCTAGGGTGCAACAAAGAGTACAGCGAGTGCAGCTTATTTTTCAACAAAAACAAAGCGCAGTTATTTATGTGACTAAAGGGTTAGAGGTCGCTAAGTTTTGTTTAAGGAAGGAGAGATAACGAGCGCCTTTTAAATATTTTATCAAAGTATACAGACCCCTCGACGTCGCGATGCATTGCTCGCTTTGCGTCGCCAAGGCTACAAATGTTTCTCACATGTGGGGAACAATCTCAGCCACTACTCCATAGCTTAAAAATGCCCGTGGTGTTACTATAGCCTTTCTACGTTATCCAGTAGATAATCGTGTCGTTTCAAAAAATTGTTTGAAGACGACCATAGTGACAGACAGGGACTGCAGGAAAGCTGCCCTTCAACGTGCTGCCAAGTGGACAAGAGCCTAGAGGGAAGACTTGTTTTTCTGACTGGATTCGCCTTCAAGATGTAAATACATTCATTATGAGAACGAGGTTATTCTCTGTCAAGGCCTTATTGCCCTATATCACAGCGCAGCTATCTTGAGCACAATGACAGCGCAACAAACAGGACACTGGACTGAGATGGCAAGAATCGGGCATGTTTTCGACTTGGATTTGATTCATACAGCGCTTGTGTTTAATACGCAGTAGTGACTCGCCCGATTTGCTACGTTGCAACAGTCTTCCTCTCCACTGCGCAAAAAAAAAACAAAAAACGAGAGATCGTCTGATTATGCGCAGGTGTTCCCCTGGTCATGATGTACGCAGTATTCTTCATCAGCATCTACTACAACGTTATCCTGGGCTACTCGCTCACTTACCTGTACTACTCGTTCTGGAAAGTGCTGCCCTGGACGGAGTGCAACCCGGAGTGGGCCACCAAGTACTGCTTCGTGCAGGGCACTAAATTTGTAAGCGATTCGAGCGTAACGGTAGATTCGATCTCTTGTAGAAGGTTTACACGTGTCATTTCAATAAGGGACTGCTGGTAGAAGCTCTCAAAACAACCGCGAAAGTTCAAGCAACCATGTTTACAGTAGCGCAGATAACCTGCTTGGTGGGTTATAATGTTTATTGCCCAAAAAAGACGGGAGCGGTTATAAGTCGGCATTTCAGGGGTGATATTCGTTTCAGCATTCACGAACACCGCGGAAACGCCCATATTCTTTGTATTATGATATTTATTGACTTCTTTACTCTGTTAGAGTGACTAACTGTTGAAAAAAAAAAAACGTCAGCACTTGTGAATAGGTTGGGGGGGTTGCGGGAAGTGTGCCCTAAAAAAGGATGGGCATTGAGAGCCGTTTAGAACAGTCATAGTTCAGGTGCATTTCAAACAAATCGTTAACCGAATATACGTCCGGATACGAAGGGAGCATATTCATATATTACATTTCAGTGCTTTCAATAATGTATATTTTACCAACAACTATTCTCTGTTAAGTACGATGATAATGCAAACGCGTGCAATTTCTAGTCAATAACAGTTTTTCATTGGAGCCCTTTCCTTGTCTAATGGCCAGTGCTGTACGATTGTTCTCTGCGGGTGAAGACGACTTAAGGTGAGCGAATGCCTGACTATGCAGGTGACCTGCAAAGAAGCCAACGCGTCCATCCTAGAACTTTTCCGGCACTACAACTCCACCGACACCGATGCGGTTGCCATGAGTGATGGCCCGACTGCTGTTTTGGTGCCGCTCAAGGAGTTCTTACAATTGTACGAGGGATGCAAGGATGTGAACGTGACCTCGTCCGAAATGTTCTTCTAGTGAGGAAGCTTGGCCGCTTTAACAAGTGTTTAAAGAAATTTTTTACTGTTGCTTTGATCGATAGTGGTTTACACGAAACTCAAGCCGTCGACGCTACGTGTTTTTGGCAAATAATTGTACCTTAACGTTTCGCCGAGAGTTTCTTGCAGTTTAGATTCTGAAGTACGTTGCGGACATGGCCGTATTACTGGAATACCGTGGCAAAAATAGCTGATATTTTGCAGCATCCACTTATGCACAAACAATATTCTCGATGATAATCTATAATCCCCAATCAATGATAATGTGGAAATGATATGCTCATTAGGACAGAATAGTAAGACTCAAAAACCGGTTGAACGTTGGAAAAGCTAGAAGATGCGACCACTGTGCCACGCGTCTGCTGTTACAGCAAGTGTGTTAAGACCCTAAGAAAAGCTGTGGTAAGTGCATATCCCTTAAAACAGAGCTTCGACAATATATCCACTCACTATGACGGAAGTGATGATGAACACGCTTCAAGTTGGGTGAAGGAATGAAAGAAGTAACAAGAATATTGCCCTTCTTAGCCAGTAAAGATGGGTAACGAAAGTTACGACTAAAGACGCCGATTACGAACTGCTTATACTTTTGGCCACAATCGCCGCACTTCGTAAGCTCCCATAACCAATGAGTGTAATATTGAGCATAGAATGATAAAACACACACGGGTTTATTTTTATTATTATTTGCAAACACTGTTGGCCATGGGGCCGTTACAGTGGTGGGGCGTGATACTTGAGGAGTAACATGCTTCCTTTTGATTATACAAAAATACAAAGTTCAACTTCATCTACGCAATCATATTTCTTGCAGCGCAATGTTTTTATTTTTCTGTAGAAGCAGTGTTAATAAATATTCACTTTAAAAACAGCTATTTCAAACTGAAAAAAAAACAATTTCTACACTTCCGGCCTTCCCCTTAGGCGAGACGTAATCACCAAGTGGTTAGGCGTATGAAATTGAAAAAACTTCTTGTTCAAAATGAAGATCGCGTTTTCGAACGTTGTTAACGTAGTGGACTGTAAGAGAGATGCTGGTAAATCATTCCATTCTGCTACCGTGCTTGGAAAGTAAGAATTAGCGTACACATTATTTCGTGGGTTCGGGGTTTGGTAACAGTATTCAGTGCTTGCTCTCAGATGTGTAAGTTGTTTTGGGACCAAGTAATGGGAACTATTGATTTTGAAGGAATTTCTTGAGAGCTGAAATAAAAAAAAAATTATTCTAGTCATTCGGTGACGTTCGGCTAGAGGTGGCAAATTGAGAAGGCGCAGCATCTCTGTTACAGAATCAGAACGCGTATATCTGGACATTAAAAATCGAGCTGCACTTAACACACTTTCAAGTTTTTTATTAAACCACTTTCACAAGGATTCCATAAAATGCAGGAATATTTTAATGTTGGTCGCACATAAGTTAAATATGCAGCTAAGTTGGCAGATTGTGAGACCAGTTTTACTCTTCAGCGCAAAATACAGTTTCTTTTCAGCGGCTGAAATGATTTTTAGTGCCTGATTTTTCCAGCTTAGATGTCTAGAAATGAAGACTCCCAGGTATTTAAGAGTTTCTACTGTGGCAAGTGCGGTAGATCCTAGCATATAACAGTACTCAGGGGCATGTTTGGTCCTATTCGTGGCAGGTAAAACTACTGTTTTCTCTTCATTGATTTTCTTTTTCGAGGCCTAGCACCATTTTTCGACAGCTATGAGAACATCATTAAGTGCTTTTCGATTATCTGTATTATTTATACCACAAAATAGCAGGCAGTAGTCAGCGAAAGATCTCACTGTAACATCTTTATTGATATCGGGAGTAGTGTTGTTAATATGGATTAAAATTAAAACGGGACCCAAGACGGTCCCATGAGGTAAACCGGAGGTCACGCTTAATAATTCTGATTTACTACCATTGGTTTCGACAAACTGAGATCTTCCGCTTAGATAAACTAATGTACAGCGCACAATTTTATGATTATTACCCAATAATAGTAATTTGTTAATTAAATCACCGTGTTGGACTCTGTCGAAAGCCTTCTAAAGGTCAAGGCATATTGCACCGATTCGTTTCTTGTCGTTCAGAGCCTTCGCGAAGTCATTAATTGCCTCTACTAGTTGTGTTACAGTTGAGAACTGTTGCGGAAAAACCTGCTGATTTGGAAAAAAAAGACTTTGTTTATTCAAGATCTGTATAGATTGCCTTTGATATTATGTGCTCCAGAAATTTGCAGCAAACTCAAGTTAAAAAGATTGACCTGTAATTTTCAACTGTCGGCCGGTGTTCAGTTTTGTGTACTGAGCCCCCTTTAGCAGTAAGCCAGTCATTTTGGACCTGTTTCTGTTCGAGTGAGGTTCGAATATAATGATCAGATAATGGATTACCCATTCCGCATACCTGCGTAAAAAGGCGTTTGGTATACTGTCCGGTCCAACAGACTTTTTTTTTCGTTTATATTTAACACAAGAGATAACTCTCCTTCATAAGTTAATTCAATATCAGGCATTGTTGATTCTTGTATTTGTGACGATAAATTCGATGACACAGTGTTTATTGCTGGAGCGGTAAACACATACAGAAAGTTGTTATGAGCGGTCACAATCACACAAGAATCGATAATCGCCTGATCGCCGATAACAATGCTATAAGAGTTGCTATCCCCCTGTTACAAGTGACGCCAAAATCGATGGGGAGAAGATTTCATGTAGTTAGTTAATGTCTCATCATAATACTTTGTTTTGGCTTCTCTCAGCGTTTGTCGTAAAAGGCGTGATAAATGGGAGATTAGCCTACAATTTTAATTGGCAATTTCCTTCTTTGTCGACTGATTATTCGTTTTAGGTGTACGATGTCACGCGAAATCCACGGGTTATGCTTGTTTCTTTTATTTTGTTTTGTTGGAATGAATGATCGAACACAGTGGAAGACTATGTCGTTGTTCCTTGAATCCCAACCACATGATATTGACGCGATCTTCTTCTTTAAAACTGTCGAAGGAAAAAGATAGGTGGCCGGTAATACTGGTATCATGATACCAGTATTGTCATGAATGCTGTGTGTGCCAGGGTATAATATTATTCTGGATAAAACAGTTCGTGGTCAATGCCTGCCACCGTTGCCGTCCTTGTTTTCGTTCGTAATGCAGTTTATCTGCATCAAGAGGAACTTTTTTCTTCTTGCCTTCGTTTTAATAAATATGTAGCTAGCTGATTTCGCTTATCTCAGCACTGCAGCAGACAGGAAAGAAACAGGTAAGAAAAAAGTGTGTTAGCAATACGCCAAGGAATATTATTAAATGTCCCATGCTTTCGTTATTCGTTTCTACTCTGCCCCCCAGCAAGAGATTCCTTGGTCTGACATCTGGAATCCAGGAGATGGGTGTCGTACAACCCGAAATATTCGTCTCGCTGATGGCAGCCTGGCTCATCGTGTTTTTCACCATCTGCAAGGGAATCCAGTCCTCCGGAAAGGTGCCTTTTGTCACACATGCTTAGATTTAGGCGGCGATTACATGAACAATGCGTGAGGAGTGTTGAGAGAAAATGGAAGAAAAATAGAACTCGTACATGAAGAACCCCAAGATTGAAGGTTCAGTGGCTCTCGCTCACGAAATGCCTCTGCATATGAGCTTGCGGTGCTCGTGGTACCATTGAAAAATATTTTTCGGCCACCAGCAAAGGGTTGTGGCTACCATGAACAGAATGAAATATTTACCATACGCCAAGACAAGTTTGATTGGCAAAGAAGCCAAAGCTAGAAAGTTGGAATGTGCCCCGCCTTTCTGTGCATCCGAATTATAGTCGCCGATTTCAGTTTATATCAGAAATACGAGAAAAGGGGCTAGTAGGTACTGAATTTCTTTAATTGAATGCTCTGAACGTATCCAGGATGAGAAAGAAAGAGAATAAAAATCAAGCAGACGTAGACGAAAGGAAAACGATATCAAGCGGACGTTAACAAAACAAAAACGAAATCTACAAGATGTATGCGAAAGAAAAAGGAAATCAACTAGGCATAGACGACAGAAAAATCATGGTGAAAATACAGCGCCCAACAACGAAGAACAACACAGAGAAACAGCCTAGCAACTAAACTTTATTCCACTGTGCACATAGAATTTGTACAGAAGGACACAACAGAAATGGTGCATATGTAAAGCCCCAGTCACAAAAAAAGATGAAAGAAAACTAGTTATTCCGGAAATTTTCGGTCATCACATAATGAAACTAACGGTTGGTTGATACAAACTTTCTTTCAGCTTAAAAAAAAATGCTTTCGTAACCTCCACAATAACTCTGTCAGAAAAATCAGAATCAGGAAATCAGAAACGATAAAATGACTTGGACAGCGCTGTCGCGCGTGTAAATGTGAGGAAGTGTAACCTGGTTCCAAGGTCTTGCTCCGCGACCGGGACGGATCCTTTTGGAGATGTTATCGGAGCGTTCTCATTGCTGAATGAGCAATGCATCAGCCAGTTTGTTTCATCGTGTGATGAGCAAGTGAAATTCCTAGAATAACTTCTGGTGTTTTTTCTTCGCCTCGTTTGTTCTCTTTATTGTTTTGAATAAATTCCACTTGCGTAGGGGAATAAACATAGTTGCGAGTCTGCGCTTGCGCTGTTTCCTCTTCTGTTTCCATGTACGTCCCTTTTGTTGTGCGCACTAATTTATAACGGAGTAGTATAGTGTATTTGGGGCTAGAGGTGCCGCTGAAACTTTACCCATAATGCACGAATGTCAAGGTAACATGGGCTAGGTGCGGTTATTTACAAGAGTTTAAGACATATTGGCTCAAAAATTATCTGTTTTCTAGGCTTTTGAATAAACGTGTTAAAGGCCCTCGGCCGCCAGTCTCCAGCGGCTGCGGAGCAACTGACCACGGAGGCGGTCAGACCTGTGACGCGGCGGAGGATGCTAAGAATCACTGGCTCCGTACATGCCGCCATTGCGATCTCAACCTGGCAACGTTTAACGCTACAACCTTATCCAGTGAGGCTAGCCTAGCAGTGCTGTTTGAGGAACTAGCGGGTATTAAATTGGATGTCATAGGGTTTAGCGTGGATGGGTGAGGCTTATACAGTAAGGGCTCGCACATACTGTGCTATCGCGGATCAGCGGGTAGACGAGAACTAGGTGTGGGATTTCTCATTAATCAGGATATAGCTGGCAACGTAGAACCATTCTACAGTATTAACGAGAGGGTGACAGATAGCGTAATTAGGCTTAATGTGAGATACAAGCTGAAGGTGGTGCAGGCCTACGCACCTACATCCAGCCGTGATGAAGAGGTATGAAGGCATAGGGTGGGCGCATCTGACAAAGGACAGGGTTAATTGCAGAGACATGGGCGAGGCCTTGGCCCTTTAGTGGGTGTAGTCAGGCTTACAATGACGATGAGTAAAGGACGGCTTCCAAATGCGATGGTTTCGTCGCCTGCGCTATGTTCCTGCACCGTGGACATTAATACATTGCGCGCGAACGCCTTCAAGACACTACTTTTCACGTTGGTGGTCTAAATGGCAGTTGGCAGGGTTGCCTTCAACACAGGGGCTTAGTGCAGCGCAGTGCGCAAGCCACGTGACGTTCTCGTTCGAGCGTTCAGCATAGAGTAGAAATTACGACGTAGAACAGGTTCCACTTGTACTTGCACGCAGGTTGTGTTCTTCACTGCACTGGTGCCCTTTCTCATACTGGGTGTTCTTGTCACCCGTGGAGTAACCCTCGACGGTGCTGACATGGGGCTGGCCTACTACCTTGTGCCTGACTGGAAGAAGATACTCGACTACTCCGTGAGTCAATGCATGAAAATTAGCATGGATAGTTACTGTAAATAATGTTCCTCAGCATTTGCTAGAACTTTGTTGAAAAGCATATTCTTTTTTTTTTTGACGTCAAAAGTATGTTCACGAGGCAGTCACTGCAGGCACTGGTGCCGTCTCATTGCACAGAAAAGAAGGCTGGTGCGGCACACTTTTTTTTTTATGAGAACGTGTGCTCCAAATAGAAACAAACTTGGTGGTTCGACAGGTGCAAGCAAATGTTTAGATTGCCTATCGCTCTGGGCTGTGCCCTACTAACAGGGGGTTACAATTACTATTGCAGAGAGACCTGACCGAGTCTTGAGCAGTAAAAAGAATGTATTAAGGGTGCTTTCCGAGGGCGGCAAACAAACTGAATTAGGTAAAGCAAGAACAAAAGCTTGGCGGAAATGTTTGATGCAGTATAAATTTTTATTTATTCATTTCCTGCTGGATGGAGCAGGCAGTATTTGGCAAAGAAGCATCATGATGACAATCTCGCTAGCCCCACGACGAAAAGCAACAATTAGCCATTGAAACAGCAACAGGTAGCCATGGAAATAGATGCAAAAACAACACAGAATTTTCTTCAGCAAATGAAAACAAACAAAGGGGTGAAGTAGAGACCACTAATACTGAATATGCAAACCGCGAGCACATTTATTAAATAGATATTGAGGCTTTGCATGTCATCCCACTTCTCGCTTGAACAGATCATTTATATCTGTAAATCTCACTTTGTGGACGAACCTCGTATTTCACGATTTTTCATGCGTGTCTTTGAAATCCACTGATGCCTTGGCACTGAATTCTAGCGGTTTTCTTGGGTCAGCGTTTGGATGCGATACACATGCACACTTCGGCCACTGCGACTGTGAAGCTAGGTGTGCTGCAAAGGCATATAGCTTCTTCTGACATAGCAGTTTGATTTTAGTCCATGTGGTTCTAAACAGATCGATGCCCAAGGAAGTACACAAAGCTAATGGAACGTTAAACTTGCCCCCTCATTTCATGCGCCTTTGAGTCACTGGATGCCTGCGTTGAGCCGAAAACTTACTAATGGGGCGTGGCGTTTCACTGGATTACAAGCAAGAGTTTAGCGTTTTCTGAGCTTAATTGGTAAACCGCAGCGATGGCCAAGTGGTTGAGCATCCGCCTCGCATGCGGGAGGTGCGGGGTTCGATCCCGACTGCCGCCGGGTACGCACCGGCGATACAATGCGTACAAGCTTTCCCCTTGTCTGGTGCTCGGCTTATTGAAGGTGAAATGCTTGAGAAATAGGTCTTTGACCCCACCTTGAGAAATGAAAAATACCTTGTGTCATGGAGCTCTTTGGCTGTAGATGCCCTTGCGCCATAAAAATGCATAATCAACATCATCATCATGAGCTAAATTGCACCACAAGGCTCAATATCTCCTGCCCATAAGGTTTTCACATCCACGGTAATACGCCCCGAAGTAACTACCTATTCGCTGAAGACGCATGAGGAGAACAATGCAACAAGAATTTGAAGCGCATGTTAGACGGCTGATTCCTAGAGAAAAGTTGTGGCAGAAGGTTTAGCGGTATGGCGCAGTGACATAGCATGCACCCGTGATAGGAGTCTCTCCTTAGTGCCACAGAGCTCTCTGCAGATGCTTATTATTTATTTTTTTATGTGGAACATAGTGCCGTCTAGGAAGACCAAGCAGGTGGGAGGATACAGATAAAGATAACAATGTCGTACAATGTGTTAGCACCGCCTTAAAAACACACTTGAAACAGCTTGTGAAGAATATGATCCATCTTTGCACGATATATATGTGAAAAATAAGCTTGCGTTTTTGTTGTTGCTTTCAAATGAGACACCATTTGCGACTCTTCAACCTCAATTTGTGCCGCAGGTATGGCAGAGAGCTGCGGAGCAAGTCTTCTTCTCCCTGGGAGTTGCTCAGGGCATGATCATCACGATGGGAAGCTACAATGAGTTCGGGAACGACCTGTACAGGTGAGCCGAAATTGAATGGTGATAAAGTATCTTTACGCTTTGTACTACATCAAGACGTTGAGGCAGGCCACAGTCGAAGGCTATGAATTTTTTTTAACCACTTGATATATTCAACGTGGACCGAGCCCGGTGTCTTTTACGTTACACCTCAAGTGAATCTCAGCCGCTGTGGCCAGGATCTAAGTCCGCAAAGTCGCGGACGACAGGCTATTGCCTCATGGCCACATTCACTTAGCCACACCGGCGGGCGGACGGTACCGGGGGACATTTCATTCGCTGTTGCGAAATTTTTAGCATTCATGTATAATCTCTGTGCTGCATGTATATTTTGGAGATGTTTCGATACAGACTCCACATTTGTCTTGCGTGTATCGCCAAACTTCGACAAAGGGTGTCTCTAGTTCTGTGCTGCGTGTCGCAGAGACGTGTACATCATCGCCTTCGCCGACCTTTCGATCAGCTTCGTAGGGGGTATCGTGGTCTTCTCGGTTCTGGGCAACATGGCCTACGAGCTGCACCTCGACGTGCCGGACGTCGTCAGCTCAGGTGCGTCGCTCCTTCGAGTCTTTTGAAGCGAAAGCGAAGCCAATCCATTACCGCAGCCAATCCATTACCGTTCTGCTGGCAGAAGGCCGACATTATTGTCAGCGTCGTGCTTGGGCTAAAGGCAACCGCACTGCTAGTATCGCTTCTTTGTTACTTAATGACGCGAGAGCTGCGCAAGACACATGGGGACAAAATGGGTCGCCGGTCATAAAATTGGCCCATTGGCTGGAGAAGATCCACGTCATCAGACCGGGACAATCTCATTGCCCTGAGAGAAGCGATGTCACCAGAACGCAGCATTCCCATTGGCTAGGGTAAGCGACCTCACCAAACGGAGCCATTCTCATTGGCTAAATGGAAGTGACGTAATCACACCGTAAGTGCCCGCACTTCCAGAAAAGGCGTCAACAGGTGCTAATGCTATCGTATTGCCAACACATAACGAAATTACGTGTTCATGTGATTGTTTGGCGACGGCCTTCATAGTTAGATTGTGGCCGTTCCTAAATCAGCAAGCCACCAAGTGAAATGTGCAGCATTTTACTCTATGTAAAAAAAGTTAAAACAATACAATGTCCCCCCTTCAAAGGAAAGACGACCATGATATCTGTGCAAACCAACCCCTCTCCCCCTTTTCGGTATTCCACTCCCTTCCTTGTGTAGCACTCTTTGGAATGCACATATGAATTAAGGTGAGTTGAATCACACGGCGAGAAAAAAAAATCCCCGAGATCCTTGTTCCAGCTGGTTTGCCCTGCGATGCCCGAGCAATGAAAACGCGAGGTAGAATTCATGAGCATTGAGTATTGCATCCCTTGTGGCTCCTATGTGGCATAAATAGAAGAAGATGGCTTATATGTAATAACAGCGCGTACTGCATAAATAAATTTAGCCACGGAATTATTATTTCTAGTGATGAAGGACTTTAGAATCTCGAGGGCGTAGAGCAGCGCAACACTAGACATGGTTGGCGCTGACGACATTGCGACTAAGGTCTTTGCACACCAACCACAGGGTTTGGTCTGGCCTTCATCACCTACCCTCAAGCGGTGTCGGCGCTAAGCTTCCCCAACTTGTGGGCGGCCGCCTTCTTCACCATGCTCTTCTTCCTGGCACTGGGATCGCAGGTGGGTGCTGTCTTCATTCACTCCAACCACGCAGTCAGAGTGGTTCAACTAGGCATTTGATATCTGCACTCATGTGGATCACATATGCGTCACGTTGATATAATAAGCAACAAAGTGAGGTATATAGGAAAAGTGCCCAGCATAAAATACTGAGATAGAGAGCTTTACTGCCGCGCTGTACGAGCATCGCTCGGAGGTGAGCCATAAAAAGCAAAATAGACAAACCATGAGAGGTGGGCTGGTCACAGGTTAGAAAAGCTAGCCAGGTTAGAGCACAAGCTTACAGTTGGCGTCAAATGAAGTGCGAACAGCGGAGCACGTCGCCAAATGTCCAGGTTAGAAGTGCGCTCTTCCGGTCTGCGATAGTTTCACTTACGTTTTCTTTGACGTTCATTTTCTCGCTTTGCCACTGGAGCGCCACATCTATGGCGGCGGTCACTACCAGAAATAAGCGATTTAGCGACTGCCATGTTTGGCGCCGACCGCAACCCAACCGGTTTCTTTCGCTGCATCCAATCGGGCGGGGGAAAATGGAAGCAAAATATTGTCCCGAAGTGGTGACGGCAGTCCGGAGAGCAGAAAGGCAGGGAAAATGGCGTCTAAACTCGTTTTTTTGGCTTGACTAGCGTCCACAATGGACTGAATCACTCGGCGGCGGAGTAGCAACAAGCGTGGTCGGCGGTCGTCGAACAGAATTCTCGCCACTCTCGGCCGTGCTCAACTTAAAGCTGATAGCGAACTTTCCAGATAAAGCGTTCAAGAAC
Organism: Amblyomma americanum; assembly: GCA_030143305.2. Taxonomy (NCBI): domain Eukaryota; kingdom Metazoa; phylum Arthropoda; class Arachnida; order Ixodida; family Ixodidae; genus Amblyomma; species Amblyomma americanum. Next base: position 94,891 of record JARKHS020026841.1, read on the forward strand.
GCAACATTATGGAACAACGTAGAATCGGCTCCGCCTGGATACGATCAATCGAGATAAGTCTGGTCACGTCTCTCATCACGAAGAAAGCGATAAAGCCGCGTGCCGGCAGCTTTGAAGAATGAACAAGCGCAACAAAGATTTGCGCCAATATAAGCGCTACAGGACTGTGAGCCATAGAGAAAGAAATTTATAATGAGCGGACACTCGGCGAAATCTGGACCCAGGAAATACGTAACAGATTAGTTGGTATCCCTTCTCTTTAGTGGCACCACCAGCGTTAGCGCACGTGCGCATGCGCGGACGCAAGCGAGTGGCGACGGAGCAGACGGGCAGACGAGGCAGAACGAAACCGAGACGGTCGTCTGCGCGGCTGCGCCTGCGAGCGTGCGGCGTCTTTTTTAGCGCACAGACTCTTGTGTTTATGCGTCTGTCTTGGCCTACGACGCGAAACTCGCGTGGTTTCTGACGACGGTAAGGTGAGAAATGTGTTTTTCTCAAATACTCTGCATTTCAAGCAGTTTACGATGACCACGCCGGCCGGTGCCTTGAATTACGCAGTTCGTGAAGAGGCGCGCAGGCTTCGTGGTCTGCCGGCTGCTCTGGCGCTGTTCGTGTCACTCTTGCTCTTTCTGATAGCGGCAAAGTGATGTACGTTTAGTTTTTGCTAAACTACGCTGCATTTCAAGCAGTTTCGCTGAGCACGCCGGCCGGCGCAATGTGGCGCAGTTGTGAAAGGCACGCCTACCTCATCCTGCTCGCGCCATGGCGCGAGCCAATGCGCCTCAGTTAGCGAACGGCGCGCCCACGCTATGTTCCTTGTGCGCTTTGTCTAGCGGTAATTTCGCATGGTTCCGCGTTAAGCTTTAACCCCTTCACCGTTTTGTTATATCAACGAATATATTAACAGAACTGCTTATTTTTTATTCTTGATTTCGAATATAATTGCAATAAGAAGCATGCATGCGATCTTTAAAAAATATTTGAAGCAAACGCGAAGTCAAATTTGTATATCCAAGTTTATTATTTCCCACAATACAGAAAACCAACTTCCTGCTGGTAATGAGCGGTAAAAATTAAAGAATGACCGCATCCAACAATTTCTTAACTCTTTCACTGAGTTGTGGTGACAAACAGTTGATTTACTTTCACCGAGGAAGCTTTGGGACGGTGTGGTAAATTTGAAAACAAGGGATCACGCATGAATCCGCCGCGGTGGCTCAGCGGTTAGGGCGCTCGACTACTGATCCGGAGTTCCCGGGTTCGAACCCAACCGCGGCGGCTGCGTTTTTATGGAGGAAAAACGCTAAGGCGCCCGTGTGCTGTGCGATGTCAGTGCACGTTAAAGATCCCCAGGTGGTCGAAATTATTCCGCAGCCCTCCACTACGGCACCTCTTTCTTCCTTTCTTCTTTCACTCCCTCCTTTATCCCTTCCCTTACGGCGTGGTTCAGGTGTCCAACGAAATATGAGACATATACTGCGCGATTTCCTTTCTCCAAAAACCAATTATTATTATCACGCAGGACGGTTTGTTGCAGCTCTTGCACCATGACCATTCCTTCCACCCACCAATCACTGAATTCCTTGCAACAGCAAGAGACCAAGAAACAGCCACGTGCCTTCCTCAGACTCTTGCAGCCATTTTTTTTTGACGCGGGAGTGCTCACATGGAAGGCAGCCCTTCACTTTCTCAGCAGCGTTGTGGTTAGTGTCTTCGACCACCACTGAAATGAGTTCATCATCGAGGAAATGCTATATATATATTCAAGCAACTCATCAGGCCAGCTTATAGTGAACGTCTTACCGGGAACAGTCAGAAAAGGGAACTGAGACGGTCGCGTAGGGATGTTACAGACGGCGATCTTCATCCAGTGACGCGCGCTCGCAAAGTTCGCTTCTGAGCGGTCCTCTTCTTCATCGGAAGAACTGCTCAGCACAACGTCAATATTGTCGCCCTCGCTCCCCGAAACAATGCACGCTTCAGTGTCGTGAGTCACCATCGTCTGGAGAAGATGACGACGAAGAAAACCGTCTGTTCCGAGAAGACAGGGCCGCAATACACACACGCCATGGAGGAAGCGCGACGCCTCCGCCGGATGCCATTTTTAAAACCACGGTCGTTGTTGTTGTTGTTGCCTCAAATACGATGGCACATACCCACGGTGGGGGATTGGCCATGGTTTGGTGCAGATCCAAAGAGGAAAAATCTCATCCAGGTTTATCTCAAGCGGATCATAAATTGGGTGGACTCTGAGAGAAAAAGAAAATCACGAATTGTGAGAGATCTTGAGGAAATCGGAATGAAAATTGACAAAACAAAGCAGTGCGAGTAGAATAACTAAATTTTAAGAATTAATGAGAAAGAAAATTATTTTGAGACGAAAGTGAAGGCATCGAGAAGTTAACAGAAAAATCTCCCGGTTTCACTGATGCACTTGTGAAGCAGCTGACACACCTGCCTATTGGCATGCCCTTTGATGGTTGCACAGGAGGAGAGGAGGACGGGAAGAGTAAACGATAGCCTTAACTGAACGAGAGGATTTTGCAAAAACCGAATTCTCTGCCGTGCAAACCGCCGGCAGTAGAGGATGAAATGGTTGCCATACGAAAAATGCGGTATAAGAAAACGAAATTAACAGGTCAGTGCTGCCATCTGTCGAGCCAAACGCCATCTAAGCCACACACGAGCGCTGTTCGTGCGAAACGCTGCAGGGAAGAACCTATTCAGCGAGGACGAGCTGCAGTCCTCCAGAACTGTTTGGGGGTGGCTTGGCAAGCACGAGCGCAGCTCGTCCAAAACGATTAAGTAGTAAAGGACGAGAAGTTTTTATTGAGTGATATTTTTTCATGGTCGAGTAAAATATGTCGCCAACTTGAAAAAATTGGCAAACGTGTCGAAAACGAGCGTTCTCGCGTTGTTAGTACGGTCCTGTAATCTTGAAGACTGCCGGGAAGAAAAATGACTCATGAAAAGCTCAAAAACGAGAAACTTGTGCGTTGAAGACTCCATCGTCTGTTCCAGTGAAAACTTTAATTGCACCCGTGTAGTGGCAACACAGGAGTGAGCATTTCAAAACTACCACGGGAACAAACTAAACACGTATGAAAACAAGGACCTGGTGCGTCGAAAATGCTTGTACTCTTCTGAAGACATACAAATTGCATCAGCGCATTTGCTCTCAGTGCTCCAACACACTGTGAGCGATTGGTTGGGAGCCCGTGTCGTAGCCGTCACGGTGCCGAACATTTGTCGAACAAAACGCACAGTTGGCCGTGGAAAAGGACTTACGGCTTTTGGGAGGCAGAGAATAACGTCAGGGAACGCAGCAGTGATTGTAAACCATTGGGAGATATACTATTGTGCGTGGTCCATAGATGTTCAGCATTCGAGGTTCGTTAAAGAATGTTTTCCTTGTTCGTAATTTCCTCGCTTTCACGCGTTTCGCCTGTTCGCACAGCTTTTGTTCGTCAATATGACACCTGCTCGCAATTTACATTTTTTTCCAGCAGACAGTGCACGGCGGTAGCTGCAGTCACTGCTGTGAACCATGTTGCAGTAACAATGGACGCGCAAGAACCGCATAACGAACATAGCGATGTTCAATGGCGACTACTACTGTACAGGTTTTGTGTTTATGTCCAGCAAAATAAATATTCATTTCACAAAGCACCTGGTTTCTGGGTTGACGCTGTTTGACAAAGGCCGTGGCGCAGCTGCGTTGATGGTTGCTCAAGAGCGCCCGGAATGTAATTTTTCATCTTTCTGAACTGAAAGTAAATAGGTAACAGTGGGAGACATTGCTCAACAGAAATAATGCGCCAAGAGAGCGCAGCAGGCCGCAGCGCATGCTAGCATTTGAACTTCGCGCGCCGGAAACCGAAACGGGAAGCTCCCTCACTCCTCCGCTTGGTGCGCTGCAGTCAATTGGGCAGCTGGGCCCTATGGGAGTGTCCGCTCTTTATGAACCCTTGCTCTGTGAGTGAGCAAAGAGCGCTTGTTTCACCCACGCGGCCTACAGCGGCTGCCGGCAGCGAAAGACCGTTGCGCAGGTTGCGATAAATGTAACGTATTAATGCGGCGCTCCAGGAGAAAAGCGAGAAAAGAGCACAAAAAAAAAGAGAATAGAGCGATAGCAAATCGAATCAGCGCGCTGCTTTTTGATGGCGACAGGCAAACGGTGTAGACTGGACTTTTGGCCACGGGCTCCGCGGTTCGCATTTCATTTAACGCCGATAGTAGACACAATGGGAGGTATGTGTGGCATAGAATTGAAGTATGAAGATGAGAATAAAGTTTGGGGCAATAATAAACATATTCAACACCCTCTTTGAGGTCAGGAGAATTGCCTTCCCTTAGAAATTTCGTTTTTCACATTATGGAGACCAGTTCGTCAATTTCTCTCTCTCAACTGATTGAAGGGCACGAGGTAGCAAACTTGCACAAAATTTTGTTTTTTTTATCACTCTTCAATGCTGAAGCTTTCCCGAACGTATCATTCAGTTATTCAGTGGATCACTGAAGCAGAGCCAGAAGAACCCGCTTTCTAAAGTGACCCCTTATAAAAATGGTCTATAGATAGTCTGTAGACTTATATACTCTACTGCTTTCATATATATATTTCTTTTTGTCTATTCATAGTCTATAGACTGTCTATAGACAAAAGTCTACAAAAATGTATGTCCATAAGTCTATAGATTGTCTATAGACTGTCTACAGAATTTGTATTGCCTGTAGACTGTTTTTTCAGGGTTGTCTATGGAGAGTCTATAGACTTTATAGACAGAAGTCTAAGGACAGGCTATAGACTGTCGAAAGAAATTTTTGTAAGGGACGAGCGGACAACCCAAATTTCTTTGGAGCTTGCGCTCATCACAATAGCTAATCACAGCAGTCAGAAAGGGGAGATGAAAGAACAGCATGCGTCAAAACAGCCTGCGTAAAATCAGCATGCGTGAAATCAGCACACAAAAACAGCGCAGCACAAAACAGCACAGGAAAAAAACGACACAGCGATAAGACGGCATAGGGAAAAAACAGCATGGCGACAAAACAGCACGCGTCAGAACAGCACGGCAGACAAAACGGCACAGCGACAAAACAGAAAAACAGCATAACGACAGAAAAGCGCGGGGAAAAACAGCACGACGACCAAACAGCACATCGGAGTACGGTACAGCTGCTGGAGGGGTGAACCATCATAGCCATAACCGCAAACGGTAAATCACAACACATGCGGCAGTGACCGTTGGAGTTAGCGAGTGCTCGTTTCGCTCTTTTATTAAGGAACAGAGCAGGCTCATTCATTGAGTAACAGCGTTGCTTATTTATTTATTTATTTTTGACGCTAATGTTGCCACACGGGGCAACTTTGGGCACTGGTGGCTAACAGCGTTGCTTGAACGGTGCATTTGGCAGTAGTAATAAAGTAGCCCTTGCTTGCTTGGCTTCAATGATCTGGTTTTTTTCTGTATTATATGCATGACGAATCTGGGAAACTGAGAGATAAAATGTCCCGGGCATCCGCTCGGCGGTCAAATGCCCCGGGTAGTTTATCTTAGTGCACTTGCTGTTGCCACGGGGTTTCATGACGCTGGCTGCATATTGCTTGCTGATAATGTGTTTAGAGAAGTTTGCGCACATTCAGTGAAATAATATTGAACGTCGTAGCTATCATTAAAATATATAACGACATTATAGCAAGAAGTCGCTGCGTTTCTATAGTAGCTTATACGATGATGTCAGTAAAGCCTCAGGTCGGTATTTTAGTTCGGGCGCCCTTTTTTATTGGTAGTTTTTAAATACCCTGAAAGGAAGCCCTGCGGTTGGCGGCCCTTTTTACGAGATGGTCCACACGCAGAATCGATGCTTGAAGAACAACTTTTTGCAGCGGTATTCATTCCATTTCACGCCATAAAAAAGCCAATATTCGAGATCGTGATTATTACCCTACTGCGCTCCTTATCGATTCTGTGAAACGAGCACTCGCTAACTCCAAAGGCCGCTGCCGCATGTGTTGTGATTTATCGTTTGCGGTTACGGCTATGATTCACCCCTCCAGCAATGCTGCACCGTACACCTCTCCAGCAGTGCTGCACCGTACTCCGGCGTGCTGTTTTGTCGTCGTGCTGTTTTCCCCCGTGCCCTTGTGTCGTCGTGCTGTTTTGTCCTGTGCGCTATTTTGACGTGTGCTGCTTTTTCCGTGTGCTTTTGTGTCGCCAAGCTGATTTGTCGATGCGCCGTTGTTTCCCTGTGCTGTATTGTCGTTCGGCTTTCTTGTGTGCGCTGTTTTGACGCATGCTGTTTTATCGCGTGCTGTTCTTTCATGGCGCCGTCAGAAAGCAGCACCGCTTGCGCGACATCAGCATGTGTATATCAGGTGGTTCACCTAAGATGTCCTGCGATTTTTAAATATAGGATTATTTAGTTAGATTCTTGAGGCCCGTCTACTGTGCGATGTCAGTGAACGTTAAAGAATCACAGGTGGTCGAAATTTCAGGAGCCCTTCATTACGGCGTCTCTCATTGCTTGAGTCGCTTTGGGTCGTTAAACCCTCGTAAACCAGCGTCTTGAGATAGAAGGGTGCGTTTTTGACAAGGCATTGCCAGTGGCGAAGCGCATCGGAATACAGCTAAGACGTGCTAACTAGCACGCTGCTCAATTAATACTGAATAATCAGCTATTTAACTCTTACCGTTAGTCTTCTTATTTATTGACAAGCGTGCACATGTAGCCCATCATAAGTAGAATCCGTACCAGTTTTTACTGTTTCCAACACAGAGTTACGCTCGGCGCTATACCCTTAGAAATCATGTACATCTTCAGGTCAGAAGTCTTACATAAAGTCTTCAGCCCAGATTGTTCTTGAGCTTTGTTGTTGGGAAGCTACCGCCCACCCAAAGTTTTAAATCTCCGCAAGAGATTAAAAGTCTTCTCTCTCCTTAGGACTCTCCGAGCTTCAAAGGTGGCGTATACATGTTCGAATAAACGCCTCAAATGTGATCCATGTGGCATGAGGATTTCTTACCACGAACGCTCCTGTACATCATTAGGGTAGTAGACTTGAATGACACGACAGGAAGACGTCGTAGTGGCTGACAAGAATAGAAGCCTTACGAGCGTGTTCTCAAAGCCAAGTCACAACTTTGTTTTCTTTCTTATTTGCTTGAACATGCAGTGTTTATAGATTATCGGAACACGTTCTGATCGCAGATCGCCTTCGCGGAGAGTCTGTTGTCTCCGCTCAAGGACAGGATCGACTACCTCCACGAGCATCGCACCATGTTGGCGGCCGCGGCCTGCCTCATTGGGTTCGTGCTTGGCATTCCGCTCACAACGCAGGTACGTATACTATACACAGCAGCATTGTAGAGAAGTTTTAGCATAGCAGAGCCGTACCAGCTTAGGCGTACACCAAAGAAAGAAGCCGGGTGCCTTCTGCGCTTGAGCATTGGCAGGCGTGCGTCTCCTCATGACAACTGGCCATGCGCCGCACGCGCCGGGCTGCTAAAATTATATAGAATTCGTGCAGGGCGCCTTAAATTATGATTGGCATTTCCTAAGCAGGTAACGATATGGAAGCTGTAATGAAGCGAAAGAAAATAGATTTCGACGGGACATTTAACGCAAGGAATTTGTAAACGATAGTTTATTAGGTTGAAACGGTGGCTATCAAAGGAAAAGAAACGTAGGTTACAACGTACACACACTGAAGCGGAAGGGAGATCTGGCTTGGAAGTCTTATTTGCAACGTCGGTTCTTGGGGTGGACCTGACGTCACGCATGATGGTGGCTTGGAATGAGGCACTGAATTCGCAAGGACGCTTCTACAAAACAACTTCATGCTTAGGAAGCAACCTAGCTATATAGTGTGCAGTTTGCTTTAACTGTAATGAGAGACTAGGCATATAGTCTCGACCAATTCCGCTGATCGAGGTGGTCTGTCTCTACTCCCCGCCCGGCTAAATCCACCTGTGCCTTGATGATGGGGGCGACTGCACTAGTGCTGAATTAAGCTTTCTGGAACTGTAACGGAGGCTCGACGTTGTTGCTTGTCCAAAGTGCTAGCACTGCGGCCTTGCCCGCTGGAGTCTAACGCACTCTACGGGACTGACTCCGTTCCAAACGACAGAGAACCGAAGTGCACCTGTGTTGCTCAGGATGTACAGGCAAGCACCATTGTCGTTTGTTTTGTCTCCATCATCATACTTCAAAAGCAGTGCCTAGTATTGCGTACGAATAGTCTGTGTCTACAAGGATTGCTTCAATGCTTAGCAGTTGGTTGAATACAAAACTCTGCCTCCGAGTAAGCCATATAGTAGCACTTTGAAACAGAGGTGCTATGCACGCAGTTACAGAGCGGTGCGTAGACAATACTGAAAATAATACGGCAGAGGAAGATATTTTGGAAATGAGAAAAGAACCACTTGAGCACAAAGGTAAATGTATTAAATGGTGCCGTTTAACACGACAACTTTATATAAGAGCAAATAACGCTTCAACTACGTCGTGAGAAGATTTTTCTGAATAGTGGGAAATTTTCGCAAGCATACCGCGTGACGCTTTCCCGGAACATGCAGGGAGGCCTGTACCTCCTGAACGCCATTGACACCGAGGTGGGAGGAAAGCTGCTTCGCTGGATCGCAGTCTTCGAGACTGTTTACATGGCTGCCGCCTACGGTACGCCTGGCACTAATCTCCACACCTATCTCTTAAGCTCGCAGTAACTGATGCGCTTGTGAGCCACGTTACTGGCGAAGTAGTTTTGCAGAAATTTTTATTCGTTCCACCTGGGAAATTCGAAGATAAGTGCCATCGTTTAGGCTGCGAGGAATACACCTTGTAGATAAACGCTTGAAAAGTTAGCTTCTTGCAAAAAGTAATGGACAACAAAGAAATTAAATGGGCTATAAATATAAGAGCGAAAGTGCTCTGGAGAAAGCCTGCAGGCTGTGTTCACAAGTTTTCACTGGACAGTTAGAAAGCGTTTAAATCTGAATGTATTCCATTGATGCTTGCGTGTAGAACGCTACAAAAACAGAGAAGCAATTCATATAAACTAAGAAATTTATTCGTAAATGGCATTATACAAATATGGGTTGTTCAACAATAGCGTCCACGGTGATTTGAAGGCGGCTAACGCCGATGAAAGTTTCCCGCGGCGGTATGATACGAACCTAGACTTTTTTTTTTTATTTGGCTTAAGCCGGTGATACTCAAGTGGCATGAGTCGGAACGCTTGAAGCCCTTCCTTACTATAACGAAACAATCGTAGAATCTACACGTTCATTCGGTGGAAAAGCAACAATGTTTATTCTCACTTACGCTGCAGATTAGTTGCGAAAAGCTTTTGTCACTGTTTCTCCAGGCCATTTAATTTGTGCGCAAATCGAAGACATAAGCGACCATTTCAATGTTTAACGACTGGCATCAATACGGTGGAAGCTCAAGCCGAACGATTTTCCGCTGACACCCATACTATCAAGCTTGGAAGCTCACACTTCCTTGCCGTATTTACTCTTCTGCAAGTTGTCTTTTCACACATTAGAATATTTACCATATGGAGGCTTTGTCCTGTAAACATCGTTTTTGATAGCAAAAACGGGACGAATGGAGAAGCGCTGTCTTGTTGTGATGCCTGACTGCTTCAGCCTTATTAAGAATGAAAATTAAGGTCCCGCGGTTGAGTTTCCGAAGGTGTATTTGTACCAATGATGTTTCATTTTTGTGGGTGGGCAGTAATTTTTTTATATTGCGAATCTGCTGGAATACATTACAGCTTCTAGCATAAGATGACGCAACTCTAGACCTCCGTTGAGTGGCAGTACATACCCATTTATTACCTCTCTTCGAAATTGAAGGAATTTAAGAAGCAAACTAAATTCTGCTGCTCAAAATGATAAACGTCACATGCCCATTTTTATTTTCTGTTTAGGCATAGAAAGACTAAGATTGGACGCAGAGTTCATGATGGGATCCCCTACGGGCTGGCCTGTGCAATTCTGCTGGAAGTACGTCTGCCCCTGCTTGCTAACGGTGAGTTCGTGTGCAGCAGATTTGTCTTAATTACGCGAAAATAGGATCCCATTTCACGGAAATCAGGAGCACTTGAATTATTGTAGTCTCCCTGAGTTTGAATAAATCCGCATTCTGCACTTTTCGGTGCGTGTGTGATATAGGTTTCATAAGGGGAAGAATGTGATTAAAATTGCTTGCATAAGCTCGCCTGACCCTGTTCTGCACTGAGATTCCATTAAAATTGCTTGCATAAGCTCGCCTGACCCTGTTATGCACTGAGATTCTATTAAAACTGCTTGCTTAAGCTCGCGTTACCGTGTTCTGCACTGATATTCTATTCCGTAAACAACGATTTTCTTCATTACACGCTGAAAAAGGGATTTCTGGGCTTAACCTTTTTTTTCCTGCAGCTGTATAGAAAAGCAGGCAATTTGAAAATAAAGAAAAATTACGATTTTAGGTTTCCTTAAAGCACACGAAGATGACTTTTGTCGCGAAACTTAACTCCTATTCTCTGAAAAAAAAAATCTTCCGAATGGAATATCTTTGCTGTTCTGCCGGATCGTAGTGATTTCCTCACACGCTGATTGGACACCCCAAAAATATAATGTGAAGCTCGTCGTCCAGTACTCAAAGGCAGGGATTATCCTCTGAAAGTTGGCAACATGAGGAATCAGGGGCTCCAATATATTGTTTTAAACCTACGCTACTGGTGTTAAGAGAGCAGCGTTCCTACTGGCGGATATCAGGTCGACAGTTTACTGCGTATGCGTGGCACAACCAATAGGGCAAGTGCGGTCACTCCACTTTTAAACAGAGAAATGGCCAACGTTGCTTTTCCGAAGTAATCACCTTTGTACAGCTTTGTTCGCGAATTTTAAAGTTCCGCAGGTTACCTGTTTCCTTTTTAGTACAAAACACGAAACGTGTGTTTGCGCGAGCACGAAATCCCATCAATTCTCTTCCTTTTTTGAAACAAGGAATACGTAAAACACACACCGAGTTCCGTTAATCTAAGTCAAGGCGAATAATTATGCTGAGAAAATAGTTTTGCCAGTGGTCGCTCTTATTCGCGATATATGGCCAAACCTCATTCCACGGGAACAGTTTTGTTATTTGGGCCACACCCCAACTAGACGGTTTGGATGCAATTTTTATGCGATAGCACAGAAGCCTCACTAGAGCAAACAGCCGGATGGGACCGTGCAGAGTTATTGGGCAATTTTTGCATTTTGCACGCATTCTTTCTTTTATCAAGGGAGATTAGTTCCAGGTCAGGCGTTAACCATTACACGGTGTATGAATTGTCTTCAGCGTTGGCCATCGGAGCATGGACTTGCGCGTTATGGAACGCCATGTGGAACTCGTCACTCCTCACTACTTCATCAAGGCGCACCTCATAGGACTTGTGTACCTTTTGAATGTAAACGCTAGTAGTCTGTGAACTATTTTATGTACGTTATGAATGATGGGATACACGTTGTTACGTTTGACGTCAGCGAGTTAACTGCCATATATTTCCTCTCGAGCCACAGCAAATTTCTTAGACATCCTCTGGTAATGAAGATAGCTCAAATATCTTCTTTCTCTCACCTTCGCAGGTCATATGCATCAGCAGCATCATCACGAGCAAGCCGCTGACTCTGGGTGACTACGTGTACCCGACATGGGTGCAGATCATCGGAGAACTGCTCGTGTTCGTCCCGATCTTGGCCATGGCTGGAGGGGGATTCTTGCACTTCTTCAAATGCAAAGGGGTGAGTCTAGGCACAACAGCATGCAAGGAAACGAAGTAGTCGACAGCTTGGCTCAGTGCTTTCAGAAGACGGTCAATTACTGCAGAATGGGGCTAATACTGCTTCAGCCGCTTGCATGTGATGCGTCCTTGGCTTGTATAGCAAGTAAAGAAGGTTTTTTTTTGTGTGAAAATTATCTTCTGTATAAATAGGAACAGGAATAAAATCGCAGAACGTTCTTTTAAATTAACAGTTGCTTGTTTTTTAAACTTGTATTTCTGTTTAACAACTCACCAGTGCAGTGCCTGTACAGCACTAAGGGCTCATAAAGAAATAAATTGCTACTACTCACTCTGCTGGCTACCTTCTTAAAAAGATCCCACTGGTGAATTGGCTTATGTGGTTTGGGACTCCAAGAGTACGACATTCGCGTTGTCGATTGATCTGACCGTAAAGAGGCTGATGGTGACACCCACTGACGCCTCCCTTTGTCGTCTGACGCGGCTCTTTTTAAGGCGAAAGCCTTTAACGGCTCATACTCGCAGCCATGAGCCGGTCGGTCCGATGTCACGCTCTTCAACTCGATAGAAAAGAAATCTTTGTGCACGATGGGTTTCGAACCACCATCATTCTGTTCCGCAGACGAGCGAGCTAACAACTACGCAACTTCCTGCCAACGCATATGTAGTTCTCCTTGTCTAGGACGCTGGATAGTGTTTACGGAAAGGCGTCGAATCAGACGGATGCCTCCCAAATGTCCTCCAGTGTCTCCAGAATTTAAGATTCACAAACAATTGTGTACTTCAACAACATCTTAACCACACATCAGGGACATAAGCAGGAACACCGCGCTAATGGCTTTCGCCTCACCGCACTTCAAGTCAAGAAAGTGCCCCCCTGAATATTTGTATCCGGCCAGCATCTTTCGTCGTTCAGAGCCACTGATAAAACATCTGTGCAGCGCAAAACCCGTGGATTGCTTCATTCTTGGACCTCTTTGTCAGCCGGTCGTCATGATTTCTTTCCCGGGCTGTCCGCCACCATAGCCATCATTTTGCCATTAGAAAACCCTTGTGTGCTCTTGCAAGTTTTTCCTGAAGACTTTAACGCGCCTGCTATTGCTATTGCTACAAAACAGAGAACTGTTTGGTGAAGTATTGTAGGTCATTGATATGCAATGCGAAAAGAATCGGACCAAGGACTGAATCCTGAGGCACGCCCACAGTAACTGCTTCAAAATCCGACCTTGCACCACCCAGAAGGACCATTTGGTGCCTATTATTAAGGTAACTTCTGAAGAATTCTATGCTAGTCCCTCTAAATTCATAATGCATTAGCTTCCTCAGTAAATTATTATGATCGACAGTGTCGGACGCTTTATTAATATCAAAAAAATCCTAGGACTATTTTATTGCCCTTTAAGATAGTTTATTGTATTTGTTATACTACTGCTGTTCCGGTAGACCTATTAAGTCTAAATCTGTGTTGATGAGGAGACAGTAGGGTTTCGTGCTCGAGAAAAGCCTTAACTCTGATAGCAGTGAGGTTTTCAAACAATGTGTTGATACAGCTTAAAATCGAGATGGGGCGATGATTCTCAACAAGGTTTCGGTCTCCATTCTTTTATATCGGCACCAATCTACCTAACTTAAGTCAGGATAGGTAGTGGAATAGAAGTCGAGGTTGTAGATTTTTTCGAGTGGAACACATAACATATCTATGCATTGCTTTAGCCCAAATGAGGCGATTACATCACATCCCACTGATCATTTGGACGAAAAATTATGAAATGTGGAGACTATTCATCCACTGTAATATCGTGTTAATCAAAGGTAGCTAAAATACGTTGTGGAGGTGCGAGGTTTTCTGTCGAAGGACAGCTATTTCCTGTTTTTGCACCAACAGTGAAAAAAAAACATTAAATGTTGAAGAAAGACTTTCAATAGATGTCCCTTGGACTTTGATGCTAAGCATAATAAAATGGGTGGCTGCTGGTTTAATAACAGAGTTGATGATTTTGCTTGTAACTTTCATATCATGGGCATTTTTCAGTACTAATTGTGAATAGTACTCCTTTTTTCGCGATCTTATAGCAGCTGTAACCGCGTTTATTGCTCTCCGGAATTTTTAGAAGTAATATGAATTACCTCGATTTTGTTCCTGTTTGGTATGCCATCGATATTTTTCCTTTGCAAGCTTCAAAATTACTTGTGTCATCTACAGACAGATAGAGGCACTATTACCGTCACCGAGGCCGAAAAATTGCCCACGCAGATCGCTTCGAAATCTTCTACGAGTCCGCTATAATGTCATCCCCATGGGTCACTATAGGATGGCGTCTTTTCGCCTGGGTAAAGGCTGTATCATGGCGGAAGTCTGCTGTGTCTAGGATAATTATCGGCCAGTGCATCCAGTATTCCTAACTCAGCATTTCTCATCAACGTGTAGTAGCAGATGCCTGATAGATCAGGGTTTATTTTTCATCATCGTTCTGGATGACGCACTTTGGGACGATGGGGTAGCAGGAACGCTCCAGTAGCTACGGTTCATTGCTTTTGGCGTGAGGTATACAGCTTAGGAGAGATTTTCTGTGTATGGCAGTTAAAAGACTGAGACATCGGTTTTGTTCTTACTGGCTTCAGCCTCTTAGTTACTTGCTTCAGCCAGTGACTATGACAGCGAACTGGTTATTTCTCACTATTACGAGTGAAACGCACTTATAAGTTTCGATAATGCACTGTTCCTCTGAAAATATCAGTGAGTGAGCTTTGCTTGGGAGAAATTTGGTGATATCCAGCTAAAATGAGAATCGGGCATTGTAGGTTGTCCATGATGGTTCAACGCGCTTAACTTTTTACAGACGAAAATACAAAACACAGAGCGCGAATATACTTCGTGTGTTTTCGTCTGTAAAAAGTTAACCGCGTTCAACCATAATCTTGGTGATATCTGCCTCTTGCCGCGAACATGAGCTGAGAAGAGTGACGAGCGCCCCCTAGTCCGACACTGACATTATGCTTTCTGTCTCAACAATGGCCGTGTAAGAGTGGTTCCCCGAAGGAAATGCTGGTGTGATCTTTTATCGTAGCCGAAAAGACCCCGCTCACTCTCTATTGGTCCAACCACTTTCGTTCACCGACTACGTGATCTTGATGAGCTTTTGAGCCGGGGAGTTTTTGCTCTGGTTGGATGAGAATTTGTTGCGCAGTAGTCACTATCACTGTTTTCTTCTTCCACTCCCTTAAAAAAAACAAGACTCAATTAGTCTGCAAGTGTTCTTGTTCTCACGACAAGCGACTAACAATGTTCTATCTGTTCAATTCACCGCATTTTTAGTTTTCTTAATTATACCCTACCGGCTGAGCTCAGTGTATACTCCTTTAAAGTGACAAGAACAACTGCTCCCTGTAAATTTCGTTCCTAGTAAAAATTAGTGGTTTGGCCTAGTGGCCATGTTGATGTTTGTTCGGCACTGAAATGTGCATTTATTGCTGAAGCCATTGGATGCAAACAGTGGAACATTTATTTCCCGCCACTAGCACCAAAACTCGCGATATCACAACCGAAAAAGACCTTGAGCAACGTTTGGAAGCGAATGGCGCTCCGCAACTCAAAAATACCCATTCCGCAAAAATCCGCCTACAAAAAATAGTGTCCAGGTGTGGGTCTTGGCGCAATCGCAGTTTGCTTTTGGAAACGGCCGTCTGGGGCGATGCCAGCAATATTTAACTTTTTAATGTTTTGCAGCTTGTAAAAGCTTTGCTTAGGAGGATCCGGGTCGGGGTTGCCCTCACATCAGCTGTCGCTCGGAAGTGGCCTCAGTACCGAGATTTGTTTTCTCGGCCAGTGTGCCAGATATGTAAACGCGAGGACATTGAAGCCGACATACATCGCTTACTGTGGTACTGCCCAGCTCTCAAGCCTACAAGGATCCGGTACCTGATGGTAGCAGGTCTTTCACCAAGCAAGCTTGCTTCATACATTGCCTGGACGCAGGGACCGCACCATCGTTCTCTACTGGACTTCATCAAATCAGCTAACCTTTTTCCATTCATTTAATCTCTACTACATCATTCATCACACCTTCATCCATGGTTGATGCCCTGGGGCAATAAATTTCGCTTAAAAAAAAAGCTCTGCTTACATTGGAAGTACCGAATGTGTCGTTAAAACGAGGCGATATATTGATAGCGGCCAACGTGAAATCGTCCTCAGTGTGCCTTTGACAAATAGCGTAAAAAAAAAACTGAAGCTTCCCTGTGCAAACAGGGTCCGTATAATACAAAAATCTCTGGATTGCGTCCCAATTTTTTCTTTTTGCTTGCTGAGGATGATTTGCTCAAGCAACCGCACCCCGTTCCCACCAGTGGGTTTCAGCCGACAGCTAAATGCGCTGAGTCGGTTGAGCAGACGAGAAAGAACAGAAGTGAATGAAAAATAGGATTAAACAGAAAAAAAATGGTTATATTTTTCTGGTCGCACGGGGTAAGAATTTCTTAAGCGGGCTTTTATGCACTGACACATCCCTGAGCACTGTGGCAGATAAACTCCAGAAAATTCTGTTTTTTTTTCTCTTCCTCTGTGGCCTTCGTAACCACCTTAGACATCAGGTTGAGGGCGAAATTTTTTTCAGCTAAAATAAACGGGGATTTGTGAGAAGTCTTGGTCTGTATGACCACGTTTCGACAAAGAGTTATCTTCGTTTGGGCCTAGGCAAAGAGTTCTTGTTTTGAAACCTTGGTCGGCGGACTGAGACTTGCCTCCCGCTCCTTGTTTATTTTGTTATCTCTAACCGAGTGTAACACGCGGCGCTGCCACCGCAGAGCTGCTCCGAGGCTACGAAGCCTCGACCCGAGTGGGGTCCCAAGGACCCGCAGACCCTGACGCGGTACCGGTTGTTCCTCTTCGAGCGGGGTGTCGTCCCGCCGGGAATGACCGAGGCCGACCACGAGTCAATCAAGAAGAACGCTATGGCCGCTGGGGACGTTGCCGTCGGTCCAGAAGGGCCAAAGCCGGAAGTGGGTGGCGCCCCAGCCGTCCCGCCGGCACCACCGCCCGGTGGCGCTGCTGCGCCCGCCGGCAATGTCGACAATGCCAAGCCAGCTGCTGCCTTAAAGCCCTAGGAAATGTAGTTCGTAAATAAATGCCCACATTTCCTGTTTTGCGGCGATAG
The DNA here is from genome assembly GCA_030143305.2 of Amblyomma americanum. Lineage (NCBI taxonomy): Eukaryota > Metazoa > Arthropoda > Arachnida > Ixodida > Ixodidae > Amblyomma > Amblyomma americanum. Next base: position 111,814 of record JARKHS020026841.1, read on the forward strand.
TCTAATATATGTGGGACTACCTCAGCCTGAGTGGACTCGGCGTTTGCGCAGAATGCGTCGATATAAATATTGCGCGCTGAGCTGCCGTCCACAGTGAATTTAATTAACTGCGCTTGAGCCATGACATAACGGCCAGAGGCAGAAATGACCCAGGCTATGCGCTCCACACACCCCAGACGACGTGATCGAGTTACACCTTAAGTCGCGTGCGTGAGTGGGGTGAGGCCTATAGGGATGATTCCGTTGTCTCAATTCTCTCAACGGCAAATACCTATAGGTACATTGTTTTGGCATCCTCATCAGCCTGACTGCATCCACTGCAGGGCAGATACCTCTACCACGTCCCTCTAACCCTGTCTCTTGCCAGCTGCGCCCACCCTATGCGTGCAAACTTCGTAATCTCATCCGCTCACCTAACCTTCTGCCCTCTCTCGGAATCCACTCCGTTGCCTTTCAAGACCAGCGGTTATCTTGCCTTCGCATTAGATGCCCTGCCAAAGCCCATTTGTTCCCCTCGATTTCGACTAGGACATGATTAACCGGCGTTTGTTCCCTCACCCACTCTGCCCACTTCCGATCTCTTAATGTTACCCCCATAATTTTTCTTTCCATGGCTCGCTGCGTTGTCGTTAACTTAAGCTGAACTCTTTTCGTTAGCCTGCACGTTTCTGCCCCGTAAGTGAGCACCGGCAAGATACAGCTGTTGTACACTTTTCTCTTGAGGGATATTGGTAAACTGCCATTCATGATCAGGGAGAACCTGCCATGTGCGCTCCACCTCATTCTTATCCTTCTATATTTCCCTCATGATCCGGATCAGCTGTCTCTACCTGTCCTGAGTAGACGTATTTCTTTACACTTCCAACACCTCGCTTCCAATTGTGAACTGCTGTTTCCTAGTTAGCCGCATATTAATTTTCAGACCCATCGTTCTGCTCTGCCTGTCTAACTCATTGATCATGATTTGCAGTTCACCTCCTGAGTGCCGCCCTGCTGAGTAAATTAAAGTGATGTTAAGAGGCAAATACAACAATGTGAACCGCCACAAGCATTGCAAAAACGGCGTGGCTCAGTAGAGCAGGCTCCGCGAGCCCAAGCCTGAGCTTCATCTTCATCTTCAGTCTGTCTTACCTACTCCGTCGGCGCTGGCCGCTGGTGCAACAAGCGCCAACTGCGTCCCTTGTCAGGATGTCGCCCGGGGAGAAAAGGTGACATCCTGGCGGCCTAAGGGCACGAGACGTTAGCAGGGCCGTAGTAGGGTTTCGGGCAGTCGGCTCCACCAATAGTTTGTTTCTATTTCTTATTCTCAATGGGCTAATCTTAGCACTACAATTTTTTTTGACAGATGGGACCTGCTTAGAATGGACTAGCGTAAGAGAGCACATGGTAGTGGGCTGGTCCATGACTTTTGTCGGCTGAAACACCGGAGTTCTTAGAGATACAGGTCACTGTGAGGTTAATCTCGCTTGAACATCCACACTACCACCACCACAAGGCAGAAACACCCGAGGTATTGGTAGTCTTAGTCTTCAACCACTCTTTGGCGATAACAAGAACTGCGACCACAACCGTGCAAAGCCACCAGGTTCTGGCTGAGATCTCAGGGAAAGTGAGCTCTAATCGAAGCTTCGACAGATCCTGGTCTGCGTCATCCATATCGTGGCCAATGTCGTCCATTTTGCTGTCGAAGTCGACCATTCTACTGCCGAAGTCACCTATTCTACGGCCGAAGTCAACCATTCTGCGGCCGAAGTCGCCCATTCTACGGCCGAAGTCGCCCATTCTACGGCCGAAGTCGCCCATTCTACGGCAGAAGTCGCCCATTCTACAGCCGAGAGTCGGCCATTTTCCGGCCAAACTCGTCCATATAGCGGTGGAAGTCGTCCATGTTTTGGCCAAACTCGTCCATTTTTCGGCCAAACTCGTCCATATAGCGGCGGAAGTTGTCCATATAGCAGCGGTAGTTGTCCATGTTTCGGGGAAGTCATCCATGCTGCAGTTGAAGTCGGTGTTGTCGCGCGATTGTTCCGAATCTTGGCAGGTTGTTGTTGTTACCCTCACACAATGGCACATACCCACACAGGGGGATTGGCCAAGAATTGGAGAGGACAGAGAGCTTTTCAGATAAATCTTGTCATGAAAAAAATAAAACGAATGCTGGGGAAGACAAGTAAACAAAGAAGAAACACCGAAATAAAACGGGAAACGCATAACGCACGCAGGAGATAAGACAGTGAGATTTGTAGCAGAGTGGGTAAAAGATGATAATTGTAAAAATAATATACAAATGTTACCAAGGCAGCCAATTTGGTTCCAGTAAGAAATTTTGGGGGAAGAAACAGCGCAATGAAACACGGACACACGAAGAACGGACACACACGAGCGCTGACTCACAACACAACTTCTTCCCTTAAATGCATTACCAACTAGCCCGGAACCTTGCTCTTCTGAAGAAATTTTGGACAGTGGCAAAAACAGATTTATGGCTGTACCCAAGTATGGTGGCGCCAAACGACAATATGATCGGGCTGCTAAAACTAGGGCCAAGCTTCTGTAATGGCTCTTCTGAAAACCTTCTTCGTCTCGAGTACGAAATGCGACAGATGTCTTCGTCTTTTTTCTGCTACACCAATGCTACTTTTAGTGTCAGTGCTTATTATGCCTTCCTAAAAAATATTCCAAATGATTCGGGGCACTCTTAAGGTCTGCCTTGGAGGTACGATGTGATAGTGTTAATGGGCCCTTTCAGCGGGCGGGTGTCCTCTTTGCCTATCACTTCGCAGAAAAGGACATATTTATTTATCTTCTTTTATTTTTGTTATTTTGTTTTGGTTTTTATTCCTCAAAGTTTTATTTCATGACTAATTTCTATAGTAAACCACAAGACACACAAGGCCTCCTTTTAACTAAGTCCGCGAACTCGCCTCGATTGCGTAATAAATGTAATGTCACAAGCAGCATTAGATTTATTAGCGCTGCATCAAGTGTGTGGATCCAAAGCCGTAGTATCCAAGACCAAATCCTTATTACACGTTTGTTGTTGAAAACAGTGTCTGATTAGGTTAGCCAAGTGGCTCTTTTTGAGACCTGGCAAAGGCCATGATTTTTTTGTTTTGCAATCTTGTAGGCTGCAAGTAGTGCTGTCATGTCTTGCTTAAATGCATAGAACTACGTTATAAAGTGCTCACTACACGACCGATCGTTAATCAAAAGCTTGACAAACATATTCGACATATATAATCGGATCCACAGCGCTGCCCACTATTGACTTTGTTATTCGCTTTTTATCTTCAGCCCCTTTGCCTTAGTATAATAAAAACACAGCAATTTGTGGCTTTTGGCTATCTCAATGTGAAATTGAAATTTTGGCCTACGCTAATGATGTTGCCTTTTTATGTTCTGGTAAAAAGAATGTGCTGGATGCTTTGCACGTAATTTTATGAAAGGTCGTGTGCGGTACTTAACATTGCAGTATCGCAATAATCGGCCTCACTGGGACTCTCAAATCACGTTAGTTAGGCGACAAACCAAGGCTTGGATTGATAGGGAGCTGTTTGTGTTTCCACGAGCACAAGTATGAAGTACATTCTTGATTTTGAAGCTCATGTACGTAATGTAAGTGTTTCATTCTGCAAGGCAAAAAGTACAGGCGATGCATAGAACTTTTGCGAGTTTTGTACTGCCCTCTCGGAGAGAGCCTATGCGTCGAGACCATATCATTCTCCCTCTGGAGCCTGGTGGAGCTGTTCTTTTGAACGCGTTTGTCCATCAGCTTGTTTCAAGGTTTGTCTTTTTTAAAACGGCAAACCATTTCTTGTAGTTTTGCTTCACGGACGATGAAGTTCCCATTTACCTATTCTGCTTGCGCCCACTGGTCACTCACGTCAGGCTTTCTTGAGGAAGTTACCGAGACATTTTATTTGTTCACTGCACGTTTTTATTAGAGTAGCTATAAGAACTGGCAAGAAAACTTATGAGAAAAGTTCTTATTGACACGTTATTTCATGTAGCGACGTTTTGACAGCCTTACATCTCTTTCTGGACAATAATAGATTAAGGCAGGTGAAACGGATCTGTGTTCTGTCGGCTGCAAAGACTTTCTTTTTTAAGCTTCACACGTCAACCTTACCTGTAAAAAATTGGCTTCAAGCTAAGGGACGTTAGTGTAACTATCAGTGAGCTTCCGTCTGTGTCAGCAGCCAAAGGCTATTGAGCATTGCTTTGGGCTTTTTCGTGATGCCTTTTTTTTAGGGGGGGGGGGCATTCTCCTATGAACCCTGAAACAGGAGATTGAGATCACGCCCTGCACAATAAGATTACTGCCCACAATGAAAGGTTGTAAGATTCCATGCAATAATTTTGTACTCATGGGACTGTTTAGCCTGTGGAAAAGTAGCGTGATAGATCGCCACGTAGGGCCGCTACGTTCACCGAAGTCTTTGATCAGAGAGAAGTGTGCTTTGGACCGGGTGGTATATGCTGCGCGTGATCTACTTCCTTTCTGGCTGCCTTTACTCGATGCATGTGTGTGTCACCTGGAATTTTGATGTGCGGGAAGATTGGTAAGAGGATGCTAGCGTGGCTATGAATGACGGCTTCGCTGTATATGGCCTGTTTGAGTATGGCTAGAGGCCTCAGTATTGTTGTTCGTATTAATGCAATACAGTATCACATCATGCCGCAGTAGTAGGCACCACTTTGCGCAGAAAATGCAAGGTGTTCAATATAGAAAAAAGCATTAAAGAGCGCATTGCGCATAATGTTTGCTTTCGTTACACTTGCACTCCTCACTTCACTAAATTCGTTGCTTCAACATTCCTTCAGGAGCTACAACTGATTTGGGATCCTTAACCTTCGCGGAGAAATACGCAACTGTTGTTCGTGAATCGCGCTACATACGGCAAGGTCACGAAGGGCGCTTGTCAGCTTACGGAAAGTTCTGGCAACTAGGCCTAGCTGGTAGCTGAGAGCGAAGTAATTTTCAGCGCAAAAACAGGAAAAATGAGAAAAAGGAACACGAACACAGCGTTGACTTCAACTAATTTCACTGTAGTCATTAGAGAGTTTGCATCTTTATGTGCACAGGTAACACAGCCTGGTAGAAGCCCTTGCTCCCCTAGCGCCAACTGACAAAATGCTTCGTTTGCACACGAAGTGTTTCCATTGTGCAACACCACCTGTCCTTGTTGTCATTGAAACATCTGTTTAATATATTCGTATTTATAACAACTTTGTATCCTTGTTGTCCTTGAAACATCACCTACCATGCTCTCCCTGTCATTTTCCTTGTGTTCTTGCGCTTTAATTTGATTTAAGATAACCTTACTTACATTTACAATAACCTTACTTACCTTTAAGCACTGAAAGCTGACAATCATTTCCAAGCGGCACAAACTACTTTGCTTTTATGCTTGCCTTGAACACTGCGACTAAAACCGGAAGTGTGGCCGTGCTTCTACTAAAGTATGCCTCCTTTTGAGGCGCCACACGGAGTGGGAGTGGCTTGTATTCACGGTGGCTGATTAGTATGAATTTATAATACGACAGCCGCCGCAATTTGACTTGCGGTACTCTCGACTCATGGCACCGATGTAACTATCGATGGGAAAAAAGCGAAATGAGAACAATTCCCTGGTTTAACTCGTCGCGTCATCCGCGCCATCTCTCGTGAAGGTCACGTTAAACGAGTGCTCGGCTAAAAATGGCACGGAATTTCCCGGAGCAGTCTGCAGCTCTTTCATATGACTACTTTCGTAGCCGGGCTGCGAATCAGCGTAAAAAAAAAGGACCGGAACAATGCAAGCGAATTCCCTTCGGCAATCGTGTTGCACGCTGCGACCAAAAACCGGTTTCTCGTCTCCTTCGGACTCTTCACAAACAGCTGCTCAAACCCACGCGCGGAGCGCTACCTCACGGCTTGCCCTGGGACTTCCCGCCTTTGCTTTGCCGGATAAAGGCGAGGTCGTTCTTTCATTCGTGTCATTACTTTCGGACTAGGAGGAGACGGCTACCTCAAGCTGTCTGTGAAGGTGGGTGCACTGTAATGTATTTTAATGCCCTAATTATAAATATGTTGTAAAATTGAACAGGAATAGTGCAGTCAAGTTCCATTGCATGCTGAGACCTGGCAATAGAAAGTTTGTTCAATATATTAAACATTAGAATCGCAGGCGAGGCCGCCATTAAAGGGGTTAATCGGTACAGTGCAACCAACAATTTAAGAGCATATTTGAGCGAAGAATGTCTGCTGTGTTTTAGAACATTTATAGCTGTCTCTTCATATATATATATATATATATATATATATATATATATATATATATATATATATATATATATATATATATATATATATATATATATATATATATATTGTAGGGGTGTGTTTATTCGGTGAACCCAGATGATTCCAGCCGCTCAGGGGAGACTCGCAGCGAAGCGTCAGGCGTGGCGAAAGAGCAAGGCAGCGAACAACTTCTTCGTCCTTGAGAGCGGCAGCACGCGACGCATGTCAGTGGTTATATCGATGAAGATTACCACACTACAGTTTCCCCCCCCGGGCAGAGAAGGAGCCATCCTGGCGACTCATGGTGCCGAAAGGACAGACGGATCGTAGTAGGGCTTGAGTCGGTCCACATGAACTATTTCGCGTCCACGGCGACGCAAGTCCGCAGATGGCGTAACGGGCTCAACTACGTAGTTCACAGGAGATGTTTTTTGAAGCACTCGGTATGGACCGTGATACCGAGCAAGAAGCTTCTTTGACAGGCCGGCGGTTGTGGCAGGAACCCAGAGCCACACCAGGGAGTTGGGCGCATATGAAGGCGCCTCACCAGTGTCACGATGGTGTTTTTGTTGCCATTGATTTTCCTTTGTGAGCGAACGAGCGAGCTGACGGCATTCTTCTGCATACTGGGCGGCGTCCGAAAGTGGCGTCGATTCAGAAACATCAGGGCGGTAGGGAAAAAGCGCGTCCATTGTGCAGGTTGGCTCGCGCCCGTAAAGAAGAAAAAAGGGAGAGAATCCAGTGGTGGTCTGTATCGCAGTGTTGTACGCGTAGGTTACGAAGGGAAGAACGTGGTCCCAGTTGGAATGAGCGTCGTTGACGTACATGGCCAGCATGTCACTCAGAGTACGGTTGAAGCGTTCTGTCAGGCCATTCGTCTGAGGGTGGTAAGAAGTAGCGGTGCGATGAATGATGCGACATTCTTTCAGTAGGGCCTCGAGAGCGTCGCACAAGAAAACGCGTCCGCGGTCACTGAGCAGTTCCTTCGGAGTCCCGTGGCGAAGAATCAAGTTGTTGAGAATGAACAAAGCAACGTCTCTTGCAGAGGCAGAGGGTAACGGTGATGTTTCAGTGTAGCGAGTCAGATGGTCTACTGCCACAATAATCCACCGGTTTCCAGCAGGAGTAGTCGGAAGAGGGCCATAGAGATCTATGCCAACGCGGTCAAACGGACGAGCAGGGCAGGGTAACGGCTGCAACGAAACAGAGGACTTCTGAGGAGTTTTTCGGCGTTGACAAGATTCGCAAGCGCGCACGAAATGTCTTACGAAGCGGTACATTCCACGCCAGTAAAATCGCAGACGTAGGCGTGTGTAGGTTTTCAATACGCCACCGTGAGCACATTGTGGGTCACCATGGTACGCAGCACAAATGTCGGCGCGGAGATGACGCGGGATGACTAGAAGCCACTTCCGTCCATCAAGCAAATAATTGCGGCGATAGAGAAGACCGTCACGAATGGAGAAGTGGTGTGCTTGGCGGACGAGCGCTTTGGAGGAATGACCGGGAGTAGGACTTGAGAGAAAATTCAAAAGTGCATTGATCCAGGGGTCATTCCGCTGCTCGGTAGCCATGTCGATAGTTGTAAGAGTCGACATATCGTAGGCACAGACGTGGTCAGACGAATGATCTCTAGGCAATGGCGAGCGGGAAAGAGCATCCGCGTCCGTATGCTTCAGCCCTGATCGATAAATGACATGAATGTCAAACTCCTGGAGACGAAGAGCCCAGCGAGCAAGGCGACCGGATGGGTCTTTCAGAGAGGCAAGCCAGCACAAAGCGTGGTGATCGGTCACAACGTAAAACGGTCGACCATACACATAAGGACGAAATTTTCCGATAGCCCAAATAATGGCCAAACATTCCCTTTCTGTGACTGAATAATTAGATTCTGCCTTTGTCAATGTTCGGCTGGCGTATGCCACAACATACTCGCTGTAACCAGGCTTACGTTGGGTAAGGACGGCACCAAGCCCAATACCGCTGGCATCAGTGTGGATCTCCGTAGGCGCAGCCGGATCAAAGTGGCGTAGAATGGGCGGCGAAACCAAAAGGCGGCGTAAAGTGTCAAAGGCTTTATCGCAGGCTGGAGTCCAGGCGGAAAGGTCGGAGCTGCCGGCAAGGAGCTGGGTCAGAGGAGCGATGATAGAGGCGAAGTTCAAGATGAAACGTCGAAAGTAGGAGCAGAGGCCGATAAAGCTCCGAAGCTGCTTCAGGGAGGTTGGCTTCGGGAACTCTGCAACTGCGCGAAGTTTGGTGGGGTCGGGAAGAATGCCGTCCTTAGAAACTACGTGGCCTAAAATTGTGAGTTTTCGAGCGGCAAAGTGGCACTTCTTCAAATTCAACTGAAGCCCAGCGCCGGCGAGACACGTGAGGACATCCTTTAGGCGGAGAAGGTGAGAAGAAAAGTCGGCAGAAAAAACTACGATGTCGTCCAGATAACAAAGACAGGTCTGCCACTTGAGTCCACGAAGAACAGTGTCCATCAGGCGCTCGAAAGTAGCCGGGGCATTGCAGAGGCCAAAGGGCATAACGTTGAACTCGTATAATCCATCCGGTGTTATAAAGGCAGTTTTCGAGCGGTCATTATCAGCCATCGGTACCTGCCAGTAGCCGGAGCGCAAATCCAAAGAGGAGAAATACTCGGCTCCCTGTAAACAGTCCAAGGCGTCGTCGATTCGCGGCAAAGGATAGACATCTTTGCGCGTGATTTTGTTAAGCCTACGGTAATCGACGCAAAACCGGATGGAACCATCTTTCTTGGTGACCAAAACAACCGGAGAAGCCCATGGACTGTTAGATGGCTGTATGACGCCCCGGCGAAGCATGTCGTCCACGTTGTCAGCAATGACTCGGCGCTCAGAGGCCGACACGCGATAAGGACGCTGTCGTAAAGGTGCGTTTGTACCAGTGTCGATTGCGTGCGTAACGACAGACGTGCGACCCAGAGCAGTGTGAGGAAGGTCGAAGGCAGAAGTGAAGTTCTGTAGAAGAGCAGCGAGTTGATCGCGTTGTGCGGGTGGGAGATCTGCGTCAATAGCTTGTTGAAGAACATCGGGTGGTGTCGAAGCGGTCGCTGTATCGCAAGAGCTGAGCACATTAACGTCTAATGAAGTAGGCGTTGCAGGAAGAGTATTTACAAGCGCGGGATCAAGTTCTTCAATACGACCGAGACACTCGCCGCGTAGCAGGACGGACGGGCACGAAAATGGATTTGAGACGTACATTGCACTAAGGCCATCTTCGATCTTGAGGACCGCAAATGGAAGCAGGAGGCAGGGATGGCGTGAAGCGGCGTCGGAAGGTGTGAAGAAGACAGTCGAACTAATAACGCTTTCACAGGAGAGTGGAACGAGGGCAGCAGAAAATGGAGGAATGTCTGTGTCACTGGCGACTAGGAGTTTTGCAGGCCGGGTAGGGACGTCACACAAGACGGTATCACAAAGAGGTAAAAAGGAAACTTCCGCGCGGGCGCAGTCAATAACGGCATGATGAGTGGAAAGGAAATCGTAGCCCAGGATGATGTCGTGTGAGCAGCGAGACAGTACAATAAACTCGATGGTGTATAAGACGTCTTCGATGAGAACACGGGCCGTGCACGCCGCTGAGGGATGAATGCGCTGTGATGAGGCGGTGCGAAGCGAAAAGTCGGAAAGTGCGGTGGTCACCTTACGAAGACGACGGCAAAGAGCTTCACTGATGACTGATACGGCAGCGCCCGTGTCGACTAGAGCGAGTACTGCGACGCCGTCGACAAACACTTGAATTACGTTAGTGGGAGAACACCGAGGACTTGAAGAGTTCGAACCAAGCGCAGTTCTTGCCCCGGGAACTGCGACTGTTAGTTTCCCTCAACGGTGCCGGTAGAACGTCGGAGTGGGGACGGGGAACGGCGACGAGGGGAAGGTGATCGGCGAGCTGTGTACGTTTGATTGTCACGAGATACAAATTCGGAACTGGGCGGATTTCTCGGCGAGGGCTGGTCTGTATTGTAGGAGTAGTTCCATAGTTCAGGTCGAGAAGGTGGAAGGCGTTGGCGGCAAAGGCGTGCGACATGGCCCGGCAGCCCGCAAGAGTAGCAGATTGGTCGGTTGTCCGCGGTACGCCAAGGGTTCGTAGGGCCTTGGCGTACCCTTGGAATAGGGACATGGAATGCAGACCCAGGCAAAGGCGAAGGAAGGTTGGAAGGAGCGGCCTGGTAGGAAAAAGATGCTGATGGCATGAGCGGCCTGGCCGCAACTTGGGCGTAAGTCAGTGGTGCCGTTACTTGCGCTGGCACGGGGCTGGGCGGCAGCACAGGGCTGGGCGGGAGCATGGAGCTGGGAGGAAGAACGTCAGCGATGTGATCTTGAACGGCACGCCGTATGGTAGGGGCCAAAGACGGAGCCATGTCAGGAACAAGGCGGCCACTATCCTGTAACTGAGGGACCAGCGATAGCTGGCGGGCGACCTCTTCTCGAACGAAGGCTTTGATTTGCTGAAGTAAAGGGCTGTCCTCTGATGGGGTAGAACCGCCCAGCGCAAGTGTAGAGATGGCGTCGTCTCTAACACCGGACCGCCGGGTAGAAGCGCGCTTCTTACGAAGCACGTCGTAGCTCTGGCAAAGCTTGATCACGTCACTCACCGTGGCAGGATTTTTTACCCAGAGCATTTGGCACGCGTCGTCAGAGATGCCTTTCATGATGTTCTCGATCTTATCCGCTTCAGTCATTAGCGGATCGACACGCTTGCATAGGTCCACGATGTCCTCTATATAACTAGTGAACGACTCATCGACTTGCTGAGTGCGCTCACGCAAGCGTTGTTCTGCCCGGAGCTTGCGAACTGCAGGGCGGCCGAACACTTCTGCAAAATTCTTTTTAAATGCAGACCAAGATGGCAGGTCTGCCTCATGGTTGCGAAACCAGAGGTTCGCCACGTCAGTCAGATAAAAGATTACATTGCTTAGCTTGATAGCGTCGTCCCATCTGTTGTAGCTACTGACGCGCTCATATGCCGCCAACCAATCGTCGACGTCCTGGTCGGCTGTGCCACTGAAGAAGCACGGATCACGCTGCCGTAGAGCTCCAGAACACAGCACGGTGGTTGGGAGGGGCGACGATGTCGTGGCAGTGTCATCCGGCATGCTGGAAACAGAGGGTAACGTGCGGCTTCTTAGTTCCAGGGTGGACGGGAACGTACCCAGCAGCACCTGCACCAATTGTAGGGGTGTGTTTATTCGGTGAACCCAGATGATTCCAGCCGCTCAGGGGAGACTCGCAGCGAAGCGTCAGGCGTGGCGAAAGAGCAAGGCAGCGAACAACTTCTTCGTCCTTGAGAGCGGCAGCACGCGACGCATGTCAGTGGTTATATCGATGAAGATTACCACACTACAATATATATATATATATATATATATATATATATATATATATATATATATATATATATATATATATATTTGGCAGCAGTGGCAGCGTGTCAGCACAGTCAGCACTGCCTAATCCGCATGCTCTGCGTTTTTGCAGTCGGTTGCGCATCGACTAGAAATCCCGGCCGTGTGATAGCTCCTTTACCGTCAGACTGCCAGGAACCTGAGACGATCGCCTGGAAAGCACGAGAGCGGCGCATGCGGACTGGAGAGCGACATCAGCGCCGTTGGGACCGTCACAGTATAAAAAGGGGCACAGGATCATCGGACCGCCATTTGGCAGACGTGGCAGCGTGTCAGCACAGTCAGCACTGCCTAATCCGCACGCTCTGCGTTTTTGCAGGTTAGTCTTCGATTTGTGCATCTTCAATCTACAAATTGTCTAAAATCGCTGCCACTGCTGCCTTGGCTTTTCGTGTTGCTGTACATTGCTCTAGTGACAACAAATGCTGTAAAGGTTTTATTCTTTGTTTTCTTTTTCTGCCATGCCTTCCACGGAAAGAGAGATTTGTTTGTGTTGTAATGAGGAGTGTTTGGATAGTGAAGGTCTGCTTTGCGCGGAGTGTGGCTTCCGATACCATTTAGGAAATTTAAAGAAACGGACGTCAGGGCAACAAATATTTTAATCACCAACAACGGCATATTTTTATTTGTTTAGACAATGATCAGAATATCCTAAATTTCAAGTAATGAAACTTTATCAAAGCTCGTTCCTTTATTTCACACTCAGAAGTAATATACTTCACACTTAGCTCTTTATTCCTGTTAGAGTCATGGCGTTTGTTTGAACACGGAAACCTGCGACACCCTGTAGAAGGCCTCCGGCAGGCTAAATAATAATATTAATAATATTAATAATTGGTTTTATGGGGAAAGGAAATGGAGCAGTATCTGTCTCATATATCATTGGACACCTGCACCGCGCCGTAAGGGAAGGGATAAAGGAGGGAGTGAAAGAAGAAAGAGGTGCAGTATTGTAGAGCTCCGGAATAATTTCGACCACCTGGGGATCTTTAACGTGCACTGACATCGCACGGCACATGGGCGCTTTAGCGTTTTTCCTCCATAAAAACGCAACCGCCGCGGTCGGGTTCGAACCCGGGAACTCCGGATCAGTAGTCGAGCGCCCTAACCACTGATACACCGCGACGGGTGCAGGCGAAACCCTCTGTTTGAAGCCTATGTATGGCTAGACTCGGCATTTATCTCGAGGTTACCCTGAGTCAGAAATGATAGCCGTGAGCCAAGGCAACCGTATGTCTCTTGTCCCCCTCAAAAAGAGTGCGCCCGCGCTGTCAGCTAGATGGAATCGGTCTGTCTGTTATATTTTGGCCGTCTATAGTCCCCATCTATTACACTCTATACAGCTTTAATGTACTCCCACGAATTATATCGTTGCTCGTCGACAGTGCCGTGACGTCTTCACAATGTGGAGCGTGAACAAAAGCCGGGAGTATATTTCAGGGCTAAGACAGGCGGCGGTTGGAATCGATTTCAAACCCACCCACGAAGCACAAGGAAGGCAGGAGGAGGCGGAAGGACATAATGTAAAAAAAATCTACAGAAGGTGCGGGAGACCCTCGAAACACCGCATCTACTCTTCCTCTCTTGAATTGAGGCGCTGGAGGCATAAGCAGAAAGCGCGGAATATGGCGCAAGATATAAAGAATACCCGCTGCGGTGGCTCAGGGGTTAGGGCGCTTGGCTACTGATCTGAAGTACCCGGGTTCTAACCCGACCACGGCGGCTGCGTTTCGATGGAGACGAAACGCTAAGGCGCCCGTGTGCTGTTCGATGTCTGTGCACGTTAAAGATCCCCAGGTGGTCGAAATTATTTCGAAGCCCTCCACTACGGCGCCCCTTCCTTTGTTCTCTCAGTCTCCCCTTTATGCCTTCACTTACGGTGGGGTTCAGGTGCCCCCCGAGATGTGAGACAGATACTGCGCCATTTTCTTTCCCCGAAAACCATTTTCCTTTTTCATGGCCCAAGAATACATTTTGGTATTGAAACGCTGCATAGCTTGCACCCATGTTAGACCAGTTTAAACATTGCGCGAAAATTGAAAGCGGCTTTCTAGTGTCTGGAGCCCGCCTCTTCCGCTTAGTGCTTGTGATTATGTTTTTCACCTTTTATTGCAGTGATTCTTGTGCTGAAGTATTACCTTGTTAGCAGCGCGCCTTTTCCCACTCCCGTATTCGTCCAGGATACAAATCTTCAACATGATCGGTATTCGAGAGCTCGTCCTGTTGGTCTTCTGTGTACTCGGAGCAAGCCTCGGTACGAAGAACGCCGGCAATTCGTACCTGAACGCAAATACCGGGAAGTGCGCCCCGCAGCCGGACTCATACAGCGTCGGAAACAGGGCCAGCTGCACGTTCACCCGTGTCCTGGACATCGACTCGCACAGGATTCCACCGGAGATACCGAGCGCGAAATGCAAGTGTCCCGGAAACCTGTGCAGTCCGGTCGGCGACTTCCGGTGTCAGGAAGTGCGAGAGAAGCTGAAGGTGTCCTACGCCCACTACGACGGTTCTGGAGGGATGACGCTGCACAACAAGACGATCGATGTGACGACCGCCTGCGTATGCGCCATGAACAGGGCTCTCAAGGCGCGGGATGAAGGCCAGGCTAGGACCTTAAACGTGGAGGACAACTCAGTTCGTTAGGAGTGCATGGCTATCCTGGATTCGCAGTGCAGGTGCTTAGTTTGAGACTTGGACAGAAGGTGGTGCACCGGTTGCAACTGTAGTAGTGTGCCTCCTTGGCAGCGGTGCCGTAGTACAGGATGCAGACGCTTTTTCCTTGAAATACGCCATTTCTTAGACGCACACATTGGATGCCAGGCCCGTGGTTCGGGCATAACCCTATTGAAAAATATGTACAGGTTTGAATAGGAGACAAATAGGATTATGACACGTTTCGTTTAATATTGTAGGATGAAGCTTCCAAAGCGATTCGGCCTTTGAGCGACTCCTTGGTGGAGGGCTCCGTATAACTATCATTACCCGTCGTTAATTACCGTGCACTTACATCATACAGTGCATGCAAGTCGTGAGCTCGAACCCGCCCACTACGGTAGCACTTCGATGGAGCAAAAATGTGAAAATTCCGTGTACTGTGCATTGTTAGTGCCCGTTAAGAACCCCAGGTGGTCGAAATGATCCGAAGCCTTCCCCTACGCCGTCCCTCATAGACTGAGCCGCTTTGGGACGTCCATCCTATAAAGCCAAACCAAGTGTGCCATAATCATATTTGCTGACCCGTTCAAACCTGTATACATTTTTCAGTAGGGAATGGTCAAACATTATGCACTAAAAAGGCTTGGACGCGTGATAACAGTACTGAAAAGCATACTGATATCAAGCAAAATCACGCTCTTTGATAGTAGTATATCGAGACGGCGCAAAATGACCATTGTAGCCTCTATATATCACACCTGTCTCCACCCATGAGTAAAGGATCTTCGCTGCGAGGCTTTCCTTCTAGCTAATTACATGGCTGCTGAGAGACACTGTGCTGTTTTCCAAGGTACCATACCATACACTGTACTGATTTTATTGTATTCGTTATTACTGTGCGCGTTTTCAATAAACATGAAACTTGAAACACCAAATGGGCGCAAACAAGCCGGAACATTCCGCGTAATCTTGGGGTTTTGCGAACAGCCCAGGAATTTAAATATTTCCCGGAAATGTAGGCAATGTAGGGATCGTTAGAAGAACACAAAATTTATGAGTCTTCGGAATTTGCCCCGTAGTCCTGGAGTGCCGCTCATACTTAGCACACTCACGCTTCCGAATATGTATAAGCGTTGGACAAGTTTCTTCCTGACGCTCTCAGAACTTTGGGGTTAGAACGATGGCACTATACCTCCGCAACAGCACGCAGCGGGTAGCCAAGTATTACGACTAGGGCAATTATGATAAGTAATTGTTTACGTCGAAAGCCTAATAAAATTATATAAGCATCTTTTCTCTGTCCCCTGATCTTTTATTCTCAACACACATTTCTGCACCCTGTGGCCTGGTGCCTGTCAGAAAGGATGCCTATCACATGCAACTACCATGCCTCCGCTCGCTCCTCGTTATAAGGCGTCACTGCAATGTTTCATCTTGAGTAAAATGTAAGCGCGCGTTCGCAGATTACCCGCTGTCGGCGCAAAGGCCCGAGACCTTGGAGGCATCAAGGTGAAGAGCAACTTTCTCTCATCATTCGCAATACCGTGCAAGATTGTGCGTATACAGACGCGCATTACGAGGACAGGCGAAACAGCTTCCCAATGAGCCATGCTACAAAGATGGAATGCCTTGGGAGAATATTGCGAATTTCGCGGGGCTGCAGGAGTTATTTAATGGGGCATGAACACTATAATTTAGGTGAGAGTCAAGTCTTGCTAGGGCTGTGAAAGGAGCCAGTTTACATTGCTACTCCTGGCAACACCTGCCCACGCTCCGGTTATGCTAGTAGTGTCTGCATTGAGTAATTCCGTGAGATATATGTAATGAACGGATTCTTCGTAAAGCAGGTAATATATCTAGTTATCTGTAGGGCACCAGAAGGCAGAATTCAGGCGGTGCATAACAAGAGCTTAGGTTAGATGCAGTTTCCTCAATAAATACTTATACATATCGGAGCTTCAGTTTTATTTGACTTAACGTCTCAGAACGACATTGCCTATGAGGGACGCCGTAGTAGAGGGCTGCGGATAATTTCTTTAATACTCACTGACATCGCGCAGTGCACGGGCCTCTAGCATTTCGCCTCCATCAAAATACGACTGCCGTCGCCAGGATCCAACCCGCCTCTTTCGGGTCAGCAGCCGAACGCCATAACCACTGAGTCACGGCGGTGGTTATATCTTGAAGGTGCCGCATTACATTATACATAAGCGATAATGTAAATTCTAATAAAGGAGACCTGCTTGATACGGTGACTGTTCTCAGTTTCAATACTGCTATCCATTTGCAGAACACCGCAACTCCGCTCATTGTACTCAACCATCATTGCGAACACACGCCATTCGCAACATTAAGCCTCACATTTTTGACATCTTTACGAGCGTGCTAGCCTATGCAGTTAATATGCTCCGCTGAGGCTTATTGCCTAAGCGTTAGTCTGCTGAGCCCATGGTCGAGGGATTGAGTCCTGCAAGCGGCGGCCACATGCCAATGACGGAGAAATGAAAAGCGCCCGTGTGCCGTGCGATGTAAACGCACGTCAAAGTGCCCATTTTGGTGAAGACGAATCTCTCCATCAGGACGGTGCCTCCCATTGAGGCGTCCGTCGTTGCTGATGTCCAGTTTTTGGACGCTAAACCGTACTAAGCAAACTGTACAAAATACTGTGTTAGTATACCGCAATCATAATAATAAAACCCAACGGCGCCACTTGAAAATACGCTCAGAGCCCATTTGGAGACGTCAAGAAAAAGTTGGTCGTTTTCAGCCTGACTTGTGTGCCCGATATCTTGGTTGCGCGGAGTTATGCGAGGGCAGGTAATTCAAATTCCTCTCCACATTCGTTATCAATGAAGAGGAGCTGAACCAATAGTATCTGCTCTCCGGTCGTCCTGCTTAAAAGCGTCACCTGCTCCAAGAGCATATAGCGCAGGTCGACCACAACGCCTAGTGGTAGCCAGCACATCAACGAAGGGTTGTTCAAGCAGTCCTCCTGACAATTAACCGTGCTCACTGTTAACCGATTTATATTTGGAAAATAACGCCTGAAGCCATTTGGCCTGCTAAAGCTGAAGAGGATTTAAAGCGTCTGTCTGAAGAAAACAGCGCCGTAATAGTTTTATACAAAAATACCGCAGACGTATCAGAAATTGATTCAGAGCCGCTGTAGGGCGACTATGAAGTACACAGAGGAAATCTTCGTTCACTCCATCCAAGAAAACAGGACATATTCATGGTACGCATATGCCTGGAGCACCATTGTGAAGAATCTTCGTCTGCAAGAGGAAATAAAACGTTCGTCAAACGGGGTATTCAGTATTGCTCGCACGAATGTACATAAACAAAATTCATTGCGAAAGTGTTAGTTTTCGTTTATTCGAGAGTCTATCTTGAGGACCGTCGTGAATGGTGCAATAGACAAATCAAACGTGGAATCAAACGCGAACTTTCATATGCAGTACTATTCTACTTTGCCGTGAGACATTCTTTTTAAACCTGATAATGAATACGTACATCGGTATACTCTTTCGCCACAAACTTTAATCAGGTTTGTTCTATACTGCAGCTAAAAGTGCA
This sequence comes from Amblyomma americanum, assembly GCA_030143305.2. Taxonomy (NCBI): domain Eukaryota; kingdom Metazoa; phylum Arthropoda; class Arachnida; order Ixodida; family Ixodidae; genus Amblyomma; species Amblyomma americanum. Next base: position 129,765 of record JARKHS020026841.1, read on the forward strand.
CAACACAAAATATTTTGTTTTCTTCACAGCAGATGTTTGCGTTTCATTCTGACCAGACTGTACGTCCGCCTGTCCACGGTAGTTACAATGCTGGGACGCGCTTCGACTGTAATAATCAACAGCTACTTACTGTTGCGTCTTGAAGAACTACGCAGAGTTGTTATCGGTGTCTATGATCCTCTTTGCCTCGGTTTCAGCGGTGGCAGTTCTGCTGGCGGCGCAGACGCAGGACGTGGTCAGCTGCACGGTGCCAATCTTAAGCTCAGGACCGTCTACTCGGTACGCCACGTTGAACGTTGTTCTCACCTCCTTGCAGCGGTAGTCACCCTGCGGGCTACACAGGCTGTAAGCGCAGTTGCACTTGACCACGGGCAAGTGCGTCGGGATCCTGGTCGCGTTCACATCCACGGTGGTCGTGAAAGGGCAAGTCGCACGACTCTCTATTCTCTTAGCTTCCGGCCGCGGTGAGCAGTTGTCGGCGCCGAAGGGCGTCTGGTGGGCAGCGGCCGCAGGGGCAGCCGGAGCGGTCATGTGTAGAAGCAGACAAAGGAACAGCGCAGCGCTTGATGGTATCCTCATGTCCCGTTGCAGGCAGAAGACGAGAACTCGTAATCAGATGTATAGGAACGAGCAGGTGGACTTTTCTCTGGCGACGGTCAGAAGTGTGTCTGACGAAGACTACTTCGCGAAAGAGCAGACGAGTCGCGTTCTCTTTCTTACTCAACGCTGGCGAGCTCATTCCCGACTTCCACAACTCTGTCTTTTGGGAAAGGTAAGGTGTCGAAAGATTGCGCGTGCGGCGGAAGTATGAGACTGCCGCCGGATGATATTTTTTCCCGGGATGTGACTTTGATTCGCCGTGCTATCTTTAGTTGAACTGTACCATGTATGTCATACGAGCTCGACTCCACAGAGCGATGTCTACTTCCGCTGCGGGGGGCGTACCATTTCTTGAGAGAAAAAGCTTCGTTCTTTTTTCTCCAGGAAACGAAAGAATGGCCTTACTTTGATTGCGTAAGCAGTTAGTACACGTGGCGAGCGCATCCTGCGTAGTTAATTTCTCTTCGTTTTTGTTTTTCAGTGGTAATTTTTGCCTGTACAACATGCAGACTGGTGATTAAGAAAGGCCTGATAAAGTACGACAGCGACGCCATTTTGTGCACAAAGTGCAAACTGCGCGATAAAGAACAACGAAAAAAGGACACACGTAGGACATGAACAGTCGCAGTTAAACAGATTGGACTTTTCAGTCGCTGCAACAATAAGCCAGCTGTACTGCAAGAATTCTTACTCTTGCCGCTCACACTGTGTGAAGTCGCGTGTACAGCTACACCTCTGAATAGTCTGGAAGAACCGGTCACTAAGGAAGATAGCAGGCAGTTACGCGTTTGGGAACAAAAACTAGAGTTCCGCATTTTAAAGACGACGCGCCATTTTGGCTTCAGTGGAGTGGACAAGTGAGGATGCACGCAGTGAATGGGACAACAATAAAGACAAACAGGGGACATAGACAAAAGGGAAAATGTAAACCGCGAAGGCGAAGCCGGCCAAATATTTTGCTAGCGCGCGCGAAGGTTCGGCGCTCCTGCGCATTGCGACGAAGTAAACTTGCGGAAAGCTCAATACTAAGCACGTGCTTAGTGAACCTGTGTTAGATTTGACATTTCCTCAAGTGTGCTCCCGCATAATCTGCAGGAGCACGAAAAACGTGGCCGTCACACACTCCAGCTAATGATTTGGCTGACCCTACATGCACGTAGCAGGCGGCGGCAGAAAATAAGGTAGCGTTAGGAAGTCCGCGGTATGCGATGGCGGCGGCTGGTTATGGTCACGATAAAATAGAAGTAAATGAGGCAGGCATCTATCATGCAGTAATCTTAAGTAGCTGATGATGATAGTCATGGTTCTCGGCGGCAAAAATAGCGCGTTCAGTTGTTGCAGAATATTAAAAAAAGCATTTTGTCTTTAAAAGGCAGTGTTTTATTTCACATTGCGCTTTTAATGGGAGTGTCTATACCTGATGCGGACAAAACCCCGCACGGGCCACAAGTATTTACAGACGGTCTAACGGGTAAGCAAAATTTAGTTTTTTGAATAATTCTCAAAAAGCAGTACCTGTAGGAAGGTGGTACAGGAAATGTTCTCGAGCTTAAGAGCAAAGGAACGTGGTGAGAAGGCTGAATGCGCCGAAAGTTTACACCTGCGGTCTGTTAGTAGCACAATGATCACTAGAGAAAGCGACATTTTGTTAAAAGTCAGATGGAGTTGCAGGCTGAGGAAATTTGCTGGAATGACGCTGCTGTGGAACGCTAACCGCAGCAGTAATTGGAAATAATAGCAAGAGTCACTGGTCCCGCAGTGGATAACACTTTGGCTGATAATGGTGATGGTGGCTTGCTGAGGTGGTGAGTGTGACGATGGTGATCTTGGCGAGGACGCAATATTTGTGCAGGAAGGCGGGGGAAAGTTATGGTACGCGTAGAGAGTTGGGCTAGTTGGTTCTGGGTATAATTCCGGGTTCTGGGTACTATTGACGCATGGGTCACTAGTAACCCTTTGCACATAAAAAAAGCCTGTTTTTTGGAATAAACTTGACTTAAAGTCCGGTGTTCGTGGTGTCTACTCTCTTTTTTCGTGTGTTTGTGTACGCTAGAATGATGTCTCATAATTATAAAGTTATGGTACACCTGCAATTCTCACTGTTTGAAGGAACGAAAAGAAAAATCTCGAGTCTTTTTGTAATTTTCATTTATTTGTGTACGTATAGAATGTTTGAAAGCCATACCTAGCCCTACTATACGGCTTTGTTGAGCGGGTTTTCACCACTTAAAAGCTGGCAATCTCCCTTTGACCTCCTACCTTTCCACGTTCGCCTCTTCTGTCATTTGTCTATGTCTGCTATACGCTTTCCCTCTACGGTCTCAAGATCGCCAGGACGTTCGCTTGTATGCAAAGTGCATGAACAGTGCGTTTGAGTTTTCTGCCGTTCTATTGAAAAGTAGAGAAAGAAAAATTCACTATTTATAAATGTCTAAGTTTGCACCCAAACGTGACGTGTATTCTGAAAAAGAAAATTTCCCGGAAAAAGCTGGCGTTATATTCATACTAATTTAGTACACCGGTTGTAACTTACCGGCCATATTGGGTGCATTTCTGAAGACACAAATCGGCGATGTACTAAATTTACCGCAAAGGAGTCATGTGACAATATGTAAGCTGTAAACTGAAACCGAAAAACAAATCTTTCTTTCACAAACCACGATTGAGATCACTTTTTAGAGAAAACAGCGCAGATTTATGGCACAAAAATATTTAGTGCGTTAGGCTTAAACGATGGTCAAGAGGTTTTAGTGCACCGACGGAGAGCGGCTGGGAAGTACAATATTATCGCTAGATCTAGCACAGGACTTATATAGGAATCGCGCTGTTTATGTACCGAAAAAAATAGGCGCACTTATCGCAGTTTCCCTAAAGTATAACCCCTCCCCCCTTGCATTCTGTGAGCTGAAATCTCGCGTGATGCACACTGCATAGCGGCACAATACTGGAGATCGATTTTGACGTAGCTTCATGTGTCAAGAGTTGCGCCCCCTTGGAAAGCAATTATTTTGGCGGCTGTATAGAGGCGACAGTTTAGACGGACCTCCACTTATCACTTTTGTTAGCACGCCACTATGCATCGATCATCACAGATCTGTGAATTAGAAGCGCGATTTCGGTGCTACCTGGGATATGAGGATTTGTTTCGCTATCTAATTTGTAGTTTAGACACACTACTTTCGTTTTTTGCGTAGTTTGTATTTTCCCCCGCAAGACAGGCAGGAAGAGGGCAGAGAGGGTCAGGAAACTAACGCAAGTTTAATTAATTTATTTATTTACTTACAAATACTGCAGACACTTCTTGGGCCCATGCAGGAGTAGATACAAGGTAGAAAAAATGACAATGGCGAATCCAGCAAGGAAGACAGGTATATGCGCAGATAAATACACAATACAATTTCACCATTACAGAGGCATCACGGTGGGAATGATGTTGGATCAAGGAGATTAACCTGTTTTAAGAAAGATTCGACTGTGTTGCAGTTCACAACAGTAGATGGTAGTTTATTCTAGTAATGGATAGTTGAAAGGAACAGGGAATAGTTGTGAACATTAATGTGGCTTATGGGTTGACGAAGTGCTTTCATTTTGTTAGTCCTTGAGAATTGGAGGAATGGTTCCCGAAGGTATGTTTCTTTTGTTATGTTGAAGTGTCATCCTAGTCGCAAGTAAGATGAACAAATGGGCTTGGGCAGGGCTTGTAATGCGAAGCCAAGATAACCGCTGGTCCTTAAGGAGGACAGAGTGGAGTGGACAAAGAATCCCTGTCTGACGTAAAACAAGACAAATGGGCGTCATTCTTGCACCGAAACTGTCGCTTGAATCTGCAAAGCCAAGTGTCGATGTTGCGGAGTCGCGAGAACACTGCTGTTCGTGAGTAGGGTCGCTGCAAAATAAGGACGCCACCTGGGACCCCACGTTTGCCATGAACGCTCCTCCTTGATAGGTTTCCAGGAAAGTTTCAAGATGTTCTCTGATAGGAATGAAAAAAAAATAATTCGAAACTGAAGCATAGTTTTTTCTAAACATACCGGACAGCGTTACCCGTCAAGAAGCGGCACGGATCGCTAAGAATGGTAAATTTCAAGCTTTTGTTCAATTTGAATAGGCGTGGTAAACAAATAGTTAATTTCAGAACCTTAGGGATTGCGGAGAAATGCACAACTGCAAAAGGTGCCCGTGCGCTGTGCGATATCAGTGCACGTTAAAGATCCCCAGGGGGACGAAATTATTCCAGAGCCCTCCACTACGGCACCCCTTTCTCCCTTTCTTCTTTCACTCCCTCCTTTATCCCTTCCCTTGCGGCGCGGTTTAGGTGTCCTCCGAGATGTGAGGCGGGTACTGCCATTTCAATTCTTAAAAAAAACAATTTTCATTTTTGTTAGGCTGCTTCGATACAGCGTTCCTGTATCGTGGCACCCTAACTGCTGTTGCTGCAGAGCGTCACGTACTGCAAGGACAAAAGAGGTGCTTGTGAGCTGACAGACAAGTGTGGAAGCTCGGGCTCGGGCTAGGTAGCAGCTTATGCTAAAAAAAGCAAGACTGCGTAAAAACACAAAGGAAAAGAAAATGGTGCAAATACACAGCGCTGACTTCAACTAAATAACTTTTGCTCAACGAAGCGCATATAAAGGCTGCATTTTTGAGCGCATAGGTTATAGTTACAGTTAAAGCCGTGATCACGCCGACTGAAACTGATAAACTGCTTCTTTTGCGACGAAATGGCATCCATCATCTAACGTCATCTGCGTCTACTTCTGTGCTCTGTGTGCGCTCATTTCGATGTCCTTATATTTATGTTCCCGCCGCGGTGGCTCAGTGGTTAGGGCGGTCGACTACTGATCCGGAGTTCCCGGGTTCGAACCCGACCGCGGCGGCTGCGCTTTTATGGAGGCAAAACGCTAAGGCGCCCGTGTGCTGTGCGATGTCAGTGCACGTTAAAGATCCCCAGGTGGTCGAAATTATTCCGGAGCCCTCCACTACGGCACCTCCTTCTTCCCTTCTTCTTTCACTCCCTCCCTTGTTCCTTCCCTTACGGCGCGGTTCAGGTGTCCAACGATATATGAGACAGATACTGCGCCATTTTCTTTGCCCCGAAACCAATTATTATTATTATTATTATTATTATTATTATTATTTCATATTATTATTATTATTATTATTATTATTATTATTATATTTATGCGCTGTAATATGCGATATGTTTCGATATAATCTTGGGCAGAGTTTCGAGGAAGTAACAAAGGTTGGCAGTCGCGTCTCTGAGTGGCCATGACATTTTTACATTTAACCCCGCTCTGAACAAGGCAACATGTAATATGTTCAGTTTTATACAGAGTCAGTTTTTGTATTGTATACACTAGCCGTGTTTTCCTTCTATATAACATTGCACATAATATTGTTTTGTTGTCATATTGCAAGCATGTATCCGCTCTGCTCTACCTTGTTATGGTCGCTTGGGCCTCGTCAAGCTGCACCGAGCAGCTTTTTGCCCAAGAGCTCCAACCATGTATATATGTGGAGAAATAAATGAATTGAATTGAATTGAATATTCTACCAGTGCGGCAGCGATTCCATTGAGTATGTCTCTTACTACGAAGGCGCATGAAGGAGGCAGCGCTTGTATTTACGGCCGCGGAGAAGTACGGACGTCAAAGTACGTAAGACAACATACTTTCGCTTCCCCTGCTCTATGCACCAAGCACCGATGAAGGTGTGGAAGCAAAAAAAAAAAACGAAACAAAAAGCTCCGCCATGTTTGTATTCGTCGTGTCTTCCGCGCCGTCTCTCGCGAAGGTCAGGTTGCACGACTGCGCGGCTAAAAACGGCTCGGAAGTTCCGAGAACTGTCCGCAGCTCTTTTATGTGGATACTTTACTAGCGGGGCTACGAACCAGCGTGGAAATAATGCAGGAGCAATAGAAGCGAACTCTCTCCGAGTGTCTCGATGCACGCTGCGACCAAATCCGGTTTTCCGTCTCATCAGCGCTCTTCGCAAGCAGTATAGCAAAACAGCGCGCGCAGCGCTACCTCTGGGCTTGCTCTGGGACTTCCCGCCTTTTCATTGCCAGAGGCCGCTGAGGTCCTTCTTCCATTCGCGTCTTTGCCTCCGGACTCGCAAGAGACGGCTATAAAAACCGGCTAGTGAGGGTGAGTGCCCTTTGAACCTATTACACTGCTTCGCGTGATTGAACGAAAATCGGTGTCGAAATTTAGCAGAAATGCCGCCAGGAAGCGCGATGCCCTCCTGAGAGCTAGTGATAAGAAATCTGTGCAATAGCTTGGACAACAGCATCGCAGTAGTGGCAGCTATTTGTCAGCCACTTCTATTATATATGTGTAGAGCCGCTCAAACCTTTAGCTAGCGTGCGCGACGGTTGATTTCTCTCCGCTCATGTGCTTTACGACGAAGCGAACTTGCGGACGCTCAATATTAAGCGCGGGCTTGGTGAGCCTGTGCTTAGATTCGATTTTTTCGCAAGTGTGCACCGTCGTAAGCTGCAGGAGCACGGAAAACGGAGCCGTCACGCATGCCAGCTTAAGATGTGGCCTGCTGTACGTTCTGTTCAGTCGCATCAATACAAAAGCACATCTAAGTGCATTTAGTCACTTTAAAGCACTTATCAGAACTCTTAATACTACCATGAACATATCAGAAGACCTCTGAGCTAAGCGGAGATCTAATTTTGGTGTGTGCTTTAAAAATTTCATAATTTTCATTTTTTTTGCACATTTATCGGTGAACACTCGAAAGTTCGAACGCCAGCAAAAGTATTTCTAACATTTTCACGAATCCAAGTTATTATATCCTAAGCATTTGAAAAAAATTTGGGACAGAAATTACACTCCAGGTCTCTCGACGTAAAACCCTTGTACCATAAACCAATCCCTCCACGAGCATCACCAAGTCGCCTATGTCCAGCGATTTCGGCCAAAAATTCTTAAGCTTGGAAAAGTCAGATACTTTACTGTAATATTGAAGGTAATGGTCATTCTCTTCATATGTCGAAAAATATTTACTTCAATCGAATAGTTAGGACTCCCATAGAAAACCAATAGGCAAAGCTTTTCACGATAGCAAAAACGTTAATGGAGAAAAATTCTACTGCTGCTCGGGTGATCTGCAGATATGTATATTGTTATAGTGAAATCTGGCATTTGAACAGGAAATCTGACGGTTTCCTGTGCAAAAATGATTTTGTCCAGAATAGCTGGGTATAAAGCGCGGAAAATGCGAGTGGATGAAATTGGTTTGGTATATTGGTTTATTGAGGTTTAACGTCCCAAAGCGACTCAGGCTATGAGAGATGCCGTAGTGAAGGGCTCCGGGAATTTAGACCACCTGGGGTTCTTTAACGTGCACTGGCTGAAATTCCTAGCGGACACCGAATGGCAAGTTTTCAAAACATTGACTTCAAAACGACGCGGGTCGTATAGACCGACGAGAATAAATTTTCGGTGTAGAAAAATTTTTGTATTTTGAGCTATAAAATTTTGTATGAAAGTTTGCCGTATCGTTTCGTCCCCACAGTGTAACACTTCATATTTCATCCATGAATTTTTTCAAAGATCATTCGTTCTAAACTTGCGAGACAGGCAAGCAATATAATGTATATTGCCGAAAGAAAAAGCTCTCAGTACTGAGGAGCACTACGGCCGAACTCAGAATTTGTCTGATTGCCCCAGCTAGTTGATTGTCCATTGCTTGATTTCAGATAACTATTCGTGACTTACGCCCTCTATATAGCCGTATTTAAACGTTAAATAAAATGTATTACATACACTGTCGACGAGTGCTCCTCAAGAGTGCGTAGTAGTTACGACTAAAGCACTTGTGGAGACCAGCGACATCCTTTGCGAGTAGTGGGTTGGCTCTATTCTTGCACCGTTGCGCTGGCGGCCAAAATATTCTTGTTAGACATGATCCGTAGCCAAACCTAACCTTCAATTCTCAGAGATGTTTAGAGTACGGTGCTTTCAGAGCGTCACATATGCATCTTGCGGCAGTATGGTTGTTCACTGTTCAGTAGAGTACGGGTTTCCAGTTCGACGGCTGCCAGTTTTTTGCGAGATTTTGTGCCTTTCTGTGGAAACCTCCACTGTTTTCAGGAAGAAATCTCTCCTTTTATGTGCATGTAACCAAATAAAGGAAGGATAAGCAATAACGAATTCTCAGCTTTCCTATTACACCGGCAGTCATCTTAAACTTAGGCCGTCGGCCGCCGCCTGTTATTGCTTAGAGGCTGCACTTGTGAACCTCAATGGGAGTTTTCTCTGTTGGCAAAAAAACTGAAAAAGAAAACTAGAAATAACTACGGTATTGAAATAGTTCTTCGGCCTCACTGATCAAATCTTGCTTCGCACAGCTCCTAAAAGACATTAATTTGTTGTTAGTTCGTCCTGGTGGTCTTTGTTTTGCAGCTGCTTTGTATTTAGCCCAAATTGTTTCTCTTACATTTGCAGTGTCTGTCGCGGAATCGCCAAGCGGAACGCCTGAACGAGTAAATCAATAAGTAAATGCTTGTTCACTAAAATGACAAATCGGAAAAGTCATAATGTCCTTGCCGTTCAGCAGAGCGAAAGGATGGCAAGTTGGAAGGAAGCACATAGCACGGTTGCGAAGTTCGTGCAACGTGCCTTTAAGGTACGCTGCACACTTTGCGCGCATTTAGACCTTCACTTAAAACATTGCGCGCATACTGAATGAATTTCACCGGAGTCCCGATCGGGCACTGTTCGCTTAATACCGGAGTTCGTGTTTTCAATGTTCTATTACAGTGAGACTTGTGCAAAGGCGCGACACTAATAGTGCCTTTCTGATACCCACTCAGGTATCTGCCCAGGATCCCAGCCTTCAACATGTTCGGCCTTGGTGAGGTCGTCCTACTAGTCTCCTGTGTATTTGGAGCGGGCCTCGACGCTAAGAACGCAGACGAGTCGTTCCTCAGTGCCAACACCGGGAAATGCGCCCCGCAGCCGGACTCATACGGCATCGGAAACAGGGCCAGCTGCACGTTCACACGTGTCCTGGACATCGACTCGCACAGGATTCCACCGGAAATACCGAGCGCGAAATGCAAGTGTCCCGGAAACCTGTGTAGTCCGGTCGGCGACTTCCGGTGTCAGGAAGTGCGAGAGAAGTTGAAGGTGTCCTACGCCCACTACGACGGTTCTGGAGGGATGACGCTGCGCAACAAGACGATTGATGTGACGACCGCATGCGTATGCGCCATGAACAGGGCTCTCAAGGCGCGGGACGAAGACTTTTCCAGGACTGCGGACGTAGCGTACAATTCGGTTCGTTAGGGTTGAACAAAATTACTGGCTTTGCAATGCATGGCTTTGCAATGCATGTCCTTCGTTTGAGATGAGGAGAGAAGGTGGTGCGGTGGTCGCAATTGCAGGTGTGTGCCTCGATGCCAGCGCCGCCGTCGTTTGGATGCAGACGAGTTTCCTTTGAAAAATGCCATTTTTGGACGCATATATTGACAGAGGTAGCCTCTGGTTGGGAAACATGAATGTTTCAACAGGCACTCAAAAGGCTTCGACACCTGACAGTAGTATTAGATAGCACCTTGCTCATGAAGAAAAAACCGTTGCTTTTGAATACGCTTTCGTGACTGCGCAAGATTGCATTTTAGAGCTGAAATATGATAACCATCTCCACCATCAATAGCACTTCCGCCAGGCAATCCAATCAAACCATGTTTCCATGTACATGTTCCAAAATGCCAGATTATCCATAGGGCACAACCAGGCTATAATTTTCAGCGTCATTAGGGAGGTATTAGTGAAAGGCCCGGAACCTACGCTTTCCACAGAGGTGTAAGTGCGCAGTAGAGTTGTTAATAAAAAAAATAAAGAAAAGCTCTGGGGTCTTTTGTCTTAATCTCTAGGTCCTGCAGTGGGGCTCATACAGAACGTCATCGTATTTTGAAATCCGGACAGGAGAACGAGCAGTTTTTTTTTTAAACTATCACGTCTTTTAAGCGCCAGGGAGTGGGGGGGGGGGGGGTAGTAGATTTCCGTGAGATCACACAGACGGGAAGCCAGGTGAACTAAGAAGAAAAAAAAACAGATTTCTTGTCTACAACCCAATAAATTAACCTCTATCCGTAGATTGTGTTCAACCTGAATAGAAATATCGGTGGCCGAAGGCCCTGAGAAAGTACATCAAGCTTAACTCTCATGTCCCTCAGGTGGTTGGTACAAGGCGTTACCGGAACGTTTTCTATCAGCCAAACATGAGGACGCGTCTTGGAGAACTCAGCGGTGTCAAGGTGAAGAGCAACGTTCGCTGAATTTTCGCAACACGATGCAAGGTCGTTTGCATGCAGACGCGCAGGGCGAAGAGGCGAAACTGCTTCCAAATTTGTCTCTCGACAGAGATGGGAGCCCTTGACCGACTACTACGAATGTCACGGTGCTGACGGTTTTATTTATTTTAAGAAGACTGAACTCTGTGAATCCCGCGAAGGCCAGATCTTGCTAGGGTTGTACAAGGAGACCCTTTACACGTCTACATCCGCAAACAGCTTTTCCTAGACTGGTTGTGCTAGGAGTGTTTGCATCGAGTAAATGCCCCAAGCAATTAAAGTTAAAAGATGCGGCCTCAAGCAAGCTAAATTCAGCTTTCTGAAGGAAACCAGAAGGAAGCATTCCGGTTCTGCATCGAACAAACTACGATGACGTGCACTTCTCCTTAACAAACAGTGGACACTCATCTATCACAAGTCTTAATTCATAAGAAATGAGCAAAAATGACGGCTGATTTTTGTAGTTAGGCCAGATCCGAATTATATGCGCTTGCGCTGTGTGGCCATTGTTTTGCATTGTTTATCGCCCAACTGCCACCAAGGTCAGGTGACCTTCCAACGTCATGGCAACATGCCAGGTGCATATGCCAGGTGTACCAGGGAACAATTTAAGTAATTTTCAAAAATACACCTTTTGAGGTTAAATTATGGCTTCCGCTGCGCAGTATAACCAGTGCTGGCCGACACCAGCAAAAAGGAAAATCATATTGATAAGTAAGCAAAAAGGACAATCATCTTAACTAGTAAGCTGGCTAACCTGTTTCTGATAATAAACGTCATAACAACTAACGTTAGGCGCCTATTTACAATTAGAGATTAATAGCTGGTATTTGTATTTTAAATGTCAGTTTTCAGAATTTGGAAAACGCGATTACCCTCGGCGCTGTAGCTCAACCAATTATGGCTGCATTATGCCAAAACAAATGGGCGTTCTAAACGTATGCAGGCAAAGCAACCCCTCCGGCGCACGCAGCTATTCGAAATAGCCGAATTTTGCACAGCCACAGCGCTGGGGCCAGTGGCGTAAACTGCGCGCGTAAACTGCAGTGGCGTAAACTGCGTACACGGCACTCCAACACTGCCTCCCCCTCCCCCCCCCTCCCCCGCTTGTGTAGCCCTAAGTACGTACAAACTCGCCGCCGTTAGCTTAAGTTCCGATGACCGGGGGTTATACCGAGGAGCAAATTGCTGTGCTGTGCGATGTTAGTGTACGATTACCCCCCCCCCCCCCCTCATCCCCGGCGGTCGAACCTGTTCCGGAGCTTTCCTCTAAGGCCGAGTCTCTTCCTTCTTACAATCCAACCTTCCTCTCTTCCCTCAAGTCGCGGTTGAGATGTCCGCCGAGAAGTGGGACAGTTACTGCATCATTTCGTTTGCTCAAAAACCACTAATTTAGGAAGCATTGTTTTCCCGCTTCCCATTCACAGCCTTCATGTTCCTTTCTTTTTGGCACATAGGAGGCGTGGTTCCCTGATGGTTGAAGGGAAATTCGCAATTTTAGAATCGGACCGGCAGTTTTGCGAAAATGATACTGACGGCGGTTAACATGGTTCAGTGTGTTTTAGTTATTTAGCAATCTGTAATCAAAATCTGAATTTTGACGTCTACGTGGCCTTCCCTTTCCTCTCGCCACTTTTTGCTTGCTGGAATATCCCCTTACAAAAATTTCTTTAGACAGTCTATAGACTCTCCATAGACTTCCGTCTATAAAGTCTATCAGACTCTCTATAGACAAACCCTTGAGACAGTCTATAGGCAATACAAATCCTATGGAAAGTCTATAGACAACCTATGGATTTATGGCCGTACACTTTTGGTAGACTTTTGTCTATAGACAGTTATAGACTATGAAGAGACAAAAAGAAATATCTATAGGAAGGCAATGAAGTCTATAAGAAGTCTATAGACTGTCTACAGATCGTTTTTGTAAGTGTGCTAGCTCCTAAAGCCGGCGCTAAATCAGAACACAGGGATCCCTGTAGGCTCTACGCAGCTGCATGACCTCCGCAGTCGAATAAAGTTGCAATGTTCGAGTGGGCTTTGTTTCGTTTACGGGGTTAAACGTCCCAGAACTACTCAGGCTGCGAGGGACGCCGCAGGTGGAGGGCTCTCGATAATTTCTATTCACCGGGGTGCCTTTATTTTGCACTGACATCGACAGTACACGGGCCTCTAGCATTTAACCTCCATCGAAATTCGACCAGCTACGGCCTGGATCGGACCCTGGTCTTTGGATTCAGCAGCCGAGCACCAGAACGGCTGAGCCAACTAGGCGGCTAGCGTTGTAGCTGTGTAAAGGTGTCTTTATGCCATGAATAGGCGCCAGAATATGAATATGGTGTCTTTAGAATAAGAGCAATCTGCAGTCTTAAAAAGAAAGCGGCTACTTCCGGACAAAGAAAAAAGTTAACCGTTCCAGGAGTGCCTAATAATGCGAACTTTTTATGACCCGTGTGATACCGGTGTTAATCGTAGTAGGCATTATGGAAGGCAATGGGACGCTGCAATTTTTTCCCTAAAGATTGGTGTAAATGAATGCACTTTCGCTTGATTTGCGCACGTCGACGGTGCGCCCCGCCTCCAACTCGTGACGTCACGAAGCGAGGACTCCAGTCTCGAAAGTCGGGTCAGCGTTTGCGCGATGCCCCCTGCCGCGGTAAAGAGGAAGGTGAATAGGCTTACGCGGATACCATAATACTATTGCTTCTAAGCCGCTAAACACGTTGATGTGGCGCTAACAGCTATCGCTGCACATCTGATGCCTGCTGGATCAGGAGGCGAGCTTGCACATTGCCGAATAACATGCGGACTGTCGAGTAACACGTGAGCTGCGAAATTCCCAATCGCCGCACACCTTTTGTAGCCATGTCATTTAAACCGCCGCCCGCTCCATCTGGTTAACACACTTTTGCTTTCGAAGTTTTTTTGTGAATTCACGTACTCCCGTCTTCCGCAGCCATCTTTTTCCTTTTACCGCCACCGTGCTATGCTCCTTAGTCAGATATCAATCCCGTTTCAGCGTTTCTTTCTCCTGCGCCTCCTCTCTTGAGCAAGCCTGTTTTTTTTTTCCACTTCTCCCCTCTACCCGGTCTCTCGGCGTAAACACTGCATCAGGCTTAGCACTCGCTTCAGCACTCCACGACACCTGCTTTTTCCCTCACTTCTGGTGTCATGTTGCGTATGCCGCAATCAGTAATAAAGAATTTTAAAGCATTACGGTACGGACGACAACAATGAATACAAAGGGACCATCTGACTGATCGTCTTTATTCAAATATTCAAGGCACACAAATGTATAGAGAAAAAAACACCACATAGTCATATAGCATAAACTCTTTGAAGCAGAGCTTCGAGGACCAGTTGCAAATAAAAATGGCGGTCTATGCGGACACCTACGAGGAGTGTTCTCGAAGTCATACTAGCGAAGCCTCTATAAAAAAGCCTGAATCGTTGTCAGGAGTGAATTTAGTTCATGAACACACCACACAGTCGGCAGCTTCTGTTTACCAAGCGCAGCACTGCCGAAGTTCAACGGACACTAATGTGGCCACATCTAATTTTCCTTTTGAGTAAAATTCAATGCTTTGGTTTCTGTGACCGTTGACACTCGTTAGGCAGGAAAACATGAAATATTGGTCAGAAATTTGTAGGCGAAATTGCATTTGTTTCCTGCCGCTCAAGTTGAACTCATAACGTTACCGTTGGCGTCGATAACGTTATGAACTACATGCTCACTGGCTGTTGTAGCCTTGGCTGTAATGCTTGTGTACAGAAAACAAGCTTATTTACGTCATCGTAGTTTGCGAAAAACGACCGGTGCATGTACATAATTTTTTGCGCTGTTGTAGTTTTTAAGAGCTCCATTTTCATTAAATGCAGAAAATTTCTCATTAGAACGTGGTAGTCAGTCGATATACGCCAACTTCAATTTGTCGTCCGTGCCCCTAAGTAATAACCTTTGAGCTCCTGCACGCGTAAGAGAACTTAGGAGAGCTGAAGGACGTTTCACGAAGTATTATTAGGAGCCTGCATCAATCCGTCCTGCACCACAAGTTTCATCGTCATTTTCCCGTTTTCAAGAAAGCCTTTGTATCTGGCCGAGTCATGCTCTCTCCAGAATTTCCTAGCAATACCCTGTTCACCAAAGTGGCTGTGGTCAGCCTTAAACATTGAAACGTTTTGGCTAGACTGCCCGTTGAGTAAGACCATGTCAACAGGTATTGGCAAGCGAGATTTTTGCAGAAGCCCATGGGCCCTCACTTCCGCTTCTAGACATGTACTTCCCGGTTTGAAATCGCATGGGATTATGCGAACTGCTACAGTAAAGTAAGTGTCCCTCCGGTGGCAGGTAGTAACCTCTGCGAAAATGATCTCCCTTCTATTTATTGTCTTCAGTAAGTCACCGCCGTCCCTCAGAGTCAAGCGATACGTAGCACTCGGAAAGTGTTGCTTAGGCAATGCTGTTGAGACAGTTTGTTCCGCGTTCGGGTTGAAATAATCGTAAATGCGATCACAGCAAAGAACAGGAAGGTGTGCATGCGGCTGAGCACTGTGTGGTAACTGTTCTGTAGCCCGAAACGCTGCACCGGCCACAACTTCCAACTTTCGAAGGATCAACTGCTTTTCTTGACTCCATGGGATGATCTTCTCGCTGCACCTTTCAAAGGCAGTGCCCTCGTTCTGAGCCTCCGAACTTTGCTGCAGCGGAGCAGTAAGAGGTTGTGGCGGTTGCGTAAGGGCACAGTGCAGACCGTCAGCGATTTGCGCCGCTTGCACTGGATGGTTACTTTCGCACGGCGCCCGTTCACTGGCTACGATGTCCGCCAGTTGAGCTGCCTGGATTCTGGAAAGCTCTACCAGTTCGTTAATTTGGCTCTGAATGGCAAGTATGTGGTCGTGGTGCGGGTCACTCAAGAGCACCTTCACTTCTTCCAGTGCGGCATTGACGTCGTGTATCGTCAGCACGCTGTCTTGCTTGTGCGGCCGCTCTGTGTTCGGTGAAGGTGTCTCTTTGGCAATACACCCAGCTATGTAATGTACCGGAAGATCCTTGTGGTGAACCTTCCTTTCGCACAGCGGGCATTCAACTGCATGGAACAAACAGTCGTCCTCGTAGTGGCACAGGACAGCTTCCATGGTGCCCACGAACTCACAGCCGTGCTCTTCATTCCAACAGTGGGCCTGAAGAAAAAAAAAATAAAAAAACATTGGGGGACGCTTAAGCTTCACCTTTAAGAGTGGAACGCGAGAGCGTGTTGCAGCACTGCCGGGGAGTCCCCGGCACGCCATCGCCCGCTCTGCGCGATGCCTTGCCCGTTAGACAAATCGCTCTGCTACGTACGGTGAAACGGACGCGCGGAGCGGCAAACCACGTAGAAGCGCTGCAAGGCTCCTTGTCGAAACACGCGGGACTCAAGTTGCAGTCATAGTTCGTCGGCACATCGTTCTCGACAAACCTGATGCCACAAACGCCAGCATAGCTTCCGCGCCGAACGAACGGGCAGCAAGCCGCAAGCTTCGCGTGAACGCGCTTGGATGTGCGCTGCGTTCGCCGCTCACGGCGTAATTCCTGCGTGCCCGCACGACCACACTGCGCCCGAACGAAACGAGCGGAAGGCGCTGCCGTCGCGCGCCATCTTTTGGGGCAGTGGCGCACATTGCGAGCAGGAGGAGGAGGAATTTTTCTCTCACGGCCAACGCCGCCGACGCCGGGTTTTCTGCGACACGGGGCCTTTAATGATGTCGCGTTGAAAAACTAAACTCCGCGTCCATGACGGGGCTTGAACGCCAAAGAGAACTCCAAACATAGGTGCGCAACGCCTTATCAGGCATAACAATACCTCCTCATGCCTTCAGACGTGAGAGGAAACTCTTATCCTCATATGGCCCCTAGGGGCCATATAAGGGATGCATCAGAAAACTCGAACCACTGATTAAGATGAAGTTTTTTATCCCAGATGAGTGACACCAACGACGCTTTGTTTGCCGTCGTGTGGCACAGGTCAGGTTTGTTAATTCCTCTTAGACGTTAATAAATTAGAACGAATTATGCACTATATCGTTGTAGGCTCAAGACAATTCAGTAGAGTTTGCAGAGATGGTTCACAAAAGCAACGCACCCCCGTTAATTTCTTTTCCAGAATTTAAAAAAAGAACCCGAAAAAATTAAATAAACGACATTACTGTGTCCTCGCGCCAGGGTATCGTAGTGCTCTCAGCCATGTATTGAACTAAAGATGTGTGTGCGCTGACCGCGTCGATGTGGGCGACCACTACTGTCAGCATCGGCCTGAAAGTACAATGAAACCTTCTCCAGGAGCATGGAAATGGCACTCCGCAGTGTCTGAGAAGCGCCAGTCTTTGTAACGAAAGCCGGTTGAAATAAATCGCTTATGTGGTCATAACAGGGGATAAAACACAGGTAAAAGGAAAAACGCTAAAGTGACGTTCGTCGAGGCAGACGTTATACTTCTCTCTTCGGTCATTGTACAGGCCACCGAAGTCTGCGGCAGCCATTCACTTCGACACAGCGCATACGCATCGTTAGTTTAAAACATTGTTGAGACTGCCACAATATGACAGCAGAAGAGCGCACTTGCGTTTTTTTTTAAAGCGAAAAGCTGTTGTAGAGAACTCACCACGACGAACTTCATTATTCAAACCCGTTACACGCCTAACTGTCGTACTTTTCCTTTCCTCTTCACGCAACAGTCACGTGTCAGGACGAAACGAAGTTTCGCTGCGTCACGCACCGCGGAACGTTATACTGCACTGAGTCAGTGGAAAAATTGGGGAACACTTAGGTTCCGCCCTCAAGGGTATGGCGCGACAGCGTTTGCTGTTGTCCACGCAGGCACGGATACTGTGTCCTCTTTCAGTCACAATCATAATTTGAAGGACCACACGGCATACATATAAATTCCTGATTTCAAGGGACACTGAGGAGAAATTGAAGTTGGCTTGTATCGATAGAATACCAGCTCCTGATCACAAAAACGCCGCTCTTACTGAAAACAAAGTTCTTGTAAGGTAGAAAATAGCAAGAATCAAAATACAGGTATCGCCACCACAGGCCAATCTCGCAAGTACAAGCGTGGTGACGCCATAGGACAAGAGACGCCACCTTGGAGGAATTTTCCATCCTACTTGGTTTCGCGAATCTCTGAGGCTGACAAAGGTAGGTTGCGCATATCAATATTGAAGTAAGTTTTGTTTTAAAACCAATAGCGCACTTTTATCATATAAGGAAGGCAGGAAAAAGACAACCTGAATGTTGGAAGCAAAGAAAACGGATGCTTGGCGGCGCCACAGGCGGCTAGGAAAGTTTCGACTTTTTATGGCGCTTCGCGTCTATGAGCTTTGCGTGCCCAGTGGTTTTGTTGTTGACGCGCTTCGATTTACAAGCGCCGAACAGCAGAGGAACTCCAAGTGCCGCTTCAAGTGCTAGTTAACCTTTGAAGGAGCCTGTTAAGGCTTGTCAGATGATCGCCACGGACGATGAAAACCTACGATGGCACGATGGTCGGTGATCGTACAAGGCAGCACTTGTGTATTCGCACGCTTGCCCGGCAAAACATTCCCGGCTTTGCCAGTCAACTTCAAACTACTTAACAGAAATCGTTTATTAGGGACGGGAGACAAGGTACAAGGCAGTTCAGAAAAATTGCTGATAGCCTAGCGCTGTTAGGCCAGGATATACCTAGCAAAAGCGCGGAGATTTCTGCATCAGATGAGTGCATTCACTAGATGCACCTTTATTGACAGCTGTAACTTGGAGCCGTCGTGGCGGAGCGGCAGCGTTTCCACCTCAAACGCCGAAGGCCCTGGGAGTAAGCTGTCCTAGGCGCACTCCCTTTTATGAAAGGGAGTGCGCTCCCACCTTTTACAAAGCCTCCTCCCCACAACCTGCCCCCTACAACGTCCACAAGCTGCCAAGTGGCAGTTTTTTTTCCGTAGCCCGTCCATCTGTAGCACCTGATGGAAAATAAAGATTTGATTTGATTTGAAATAAAATTCAAAGACTTTAGAAAAGCGATCAATGCAAAACCGAAACGCCTGCACTGCTGACATAGATTTGTCGCATCAGATCTCTAAAATCACCTCTGCATTTTTATACTCTAAATTATACTCAATACTAATTTTTATACTAATTTTATATTTATACTAATTTTTTATACACTACGCTAATTTATACTAATTTTTTATACACGATAAACAAAGCACTGTTTCGACACCCGTGGGCCTCGGGATTGTGTTATCGATTGCGACCGTGCTCCTCACACTTTTCCCCCTTCTCTTTTTTCTACGGTAAAGAACCGATTGATGGTGATGAAAATATTTTAACTGGAACTAATATTACGAGTTGGTCCTCCTTTTTCGGTAGTTCATTGGACCTCGTAGTCGTTGTCACCCTTTCGGTAAACCCCTGCTGAACTTTCGTGTCGGAGCTGGACAGCCTTTCCTCCAACCGCGCAGTCGTCGGTTCTTTCATCTTTTCCATTGCTGTGCTGTTTTGCCGGGCCCATACCATGTGGTGTAGGTCCGCCTCTGTGCCCCAGTGTGCAGTGTGCTTATAGCTGCCTGTGCACATAATAATTGGGTGGTTACGAAATGCGCCCGGGAAAAATCGCTGGATTGATTTGAGGAAGAAGAGTAGAATGTGAGAAGGGGAAACGGTGGTATGAAACAGGTGTGAGAATAAGAAAAGTGCGGAAGCAGCTGGAGCTACGTCCAGGCTTTCCAAGGAGGAATTTAAGAAGGTCATCTGGGTGAGGCTTCCGTGCGTGTGGCACCTATGCTCACGTGAAACTCGAGAGCGAACTTGTGTAACACTGGCGCAGATGTGCAATACAGCTGTCACTCTCGATTCTTTTCTTCACAGCTCTCATTTCACCCCTCCATTGGGGACGGGGCAAAATTTCAGTCATCATATCTGGCTTTCTTTGTGTTCCTTATGTGCCCGGGAGTAAACCAGACTTTATGAGCATTGCTCCATTTTCTCGGCTTAGTAGACCGTAAGAAATAAGTACCGCCCCATGACTGCCCAGAAGAAGCGCGAAACCCTTTCTTACAGGCAAATTTCCAAAACTGCCGAAGGAAACTCCATACGAAAAGACACATCGTGAGCACCTGGTCACCCACGGATATTTGATGTTGCTTTTATTACTCTGTTGTATCGTTCTGCAGACGCTTACAATGCAAGTGCATGGTCTCAAGTAAAGGTCACAACTCCTTGACACGTTTATTTGACCCAGGAGTGGCACTGCGGAAAAAAAGAAAAAAACATGCAAAGGCCGAACGATTGCGACCGATTTCAGGACATGGCCACGAACTACACTGCGGAAGATGTTCCTTCTAGGTGAAGGTGCAATACAATTTGTCCATTATGAAGACAGCCATCCTTCCTGAGCAAGTTGAACGGATCAAGAAGCCAGCGATAAAATGGCTCATCACCAGCAGGCCTGGGGAAACTCTCAACAGGCACCGAAGTCAAGAACGACTGACCTGACGACGTCGCCTGTATAGACATGTCAGCGTGACACGGAAGGCAAATAGTTCCTAGAAGAGGGCGGTACCTCACATCTACCTGGAGACGTGGCTGATCCAACGAGTCACTTCGTTTGACAATAGAAACTGCAAGAGTGATACATGTTTCCATGCTGTGAAAATAAGGTATCTCTGTGAGAATGCCTATGGGCACTTCCTCTGGTGTCTGTAGTAACTGTTCAACATTCCTCAGAGTAAATCGATCAACTGAGCTACGGCAAAAAAGCGTACTGAAGGCAGAAGTTGCGACTACTTTCTGCTTATCCACAATCCGTTGAAGCTGCCACCAGAGAGAACGGCCGTTTGGAATCGGATCAATACTTTCGCGCAATTGTCCTTTGGCACGCAGAGACATATCGGCTAAGACTTCCAACTTTCGAAGGATCAGTTTCTTTTCCATGCCCCACGGTAGAGACGTCCTGTTGCCTCCTGCTTCAGAAACACTGGCTTCGTTTGGAGCTGCCAGATTTTGTTGCAGCAAAGGACCAACAGGTTCGAGACACTCCGAAAGCGTAGAATAGAAATGATTTCCGGTTAGCGCCACTTGGCGTTCCGGGTTTCTTTCCGGCTCCTTTATCTCACGAGACACGCTCTCCAGTTGAGCTCCATGTTTCTTCGATTCCTTTACGAGTTCCTTAATTTGGTTTTGATTGACAGGCTGCTGGTGGCGAGTGCTGCTGAAGAGCGCATTCTTTATTTGTTGTATCCTGGGAACGGATGCATCTTGCATGGGTATTTGTCCCGTTCTCGGCGAGGAAGTATTGACGACGCACCCGGAGATGTAATGTGCCGGCAGATCTTTGTGCAAGACTCCGAGCCCGCAGCGCGGACATTCGATGGCTTGGAAGATGCAGTCAGTCTCGTAATGCCGCAACAAAGCATCCACGGTGCCCATGAATTGACAGCCGCGCTCTTCATTCCAGCAGTACGCCTGAAGCAGAAAAAAAGTTTTTTTTTTGTGCGCACACCGGAGCTTGAGCCTGGGTTACATCTCAAAGCAGTAGTATCAAAACTATCATCAGCCTAACTGTGCGCGCTGTGGGAGAAAGGCCTGCTCACTACTTCTCGAATTAACCATGTATTATGCCAAGAGCGGCCAGCTTATTCGCACAAAGTTCCTAAACTCATCCGCCGAACTGACTCTCTGCCGCCCTCCGCTAAGCTCGCGTTCTCTCCTGTATTCTACTTTACCCTAAAGTACCATCGGTTATCTTTTTTCTTTCGCATTACATATCCTGCTTACATCCTATTGTTCGTTATTTGAGACAGGATATCATTAACTGCCCTTTTGTTTTATTTTCCACGGCGCTTTCTTTTAGCAGTTAAGTTTTCAAACTGAGGTGCTAATTACGACAGTCAAATGAAGAAGGCTAGCAGACACGCAAAAAAATGGAGGCACCTAGGAATGTATCTTTATTTGTTGTGCTTATAAGTTTGAAATAATCAAAGTAATCATTTTTTCCTAAAAGATTGGTTTAGTTTATGGTCGTGTACCGTCCCAAAGCGACTCATGCTATGAGGGACGCCGTAGTGAAGGGCTTCGGAAATTCCGACCACCTCGGGTTCTTTAACGTGCACTGATATAGCAACAGTACACAGGCCTCTAGAATTTCGCCTCCATCGAAATTCGACCGCCGCGGCCGGGATCGAACCCGCGTCTTTCGGGCCAGCAGACGAGCACCATAATCACTCAGCCACCTTGGCGGCTTTTCCTGAAAGATAACTTGTTTTAAAGTAGAAGGAAAGGCTTTTGGTTTTGGTTTATGAGGGTTGAACGTCTCATAGCGACTCAGGCTATAAGGGACACCGTAGTGAAGGGCTCCGGAAATTTCGACCACCTGGGGTTCTTTAACGTGCACTGACATCGCACAGTACTCGGGCGTCTAGAATTTTGCCTCCTTCGAAATTAGACCGCCGCGGCCAGGATCGAACCCGCGTCTTTCGGGCCAGCAGCCGAGCGCCATAACTACACAGCCACCGCGGCGGTCAGAAGAAGGAAAGCCAACCACCTGCCGCCGGTGGTATTCCGCATGTCGCGTACATGCGGAGGACTACTTCATGCGGGCGACTATACATCACTCATTTCCACGCTTTTAAGGGTATCTTAACAACATTTGGTAAAAAATTTGTTACCCTGCATCAGTTGTCACGGATCGTGTGTGCAACGCGTGCCATTAGAAACATTTTTCAAGGTCCTTTAAAGGAGTAGGACTAAAATACGTCTTAATGTAGATGCCTTGAATGTCGATGGCGAGACGGACCACGGGTCCCTGTGGGTCCTCGATGGGGTCCGCCAGCCAGGTAGCCGCGGAGACATCAGTAAGGTTGCGGAACTGCTTACCAGCGCTGTCTGAGAGCGCGTGCCTGATGTATGCACAGTGCACCCACCCTAACATGCTGGCCTTTTCGCACAGGCATTTCGGTTGGATATTCTTCAGAAAAAGCGAGAAAGGAGCTCTCATCACTTCCGAGGGGGCAGGCAATCAGGGTGAACGAGTTTGTGAGTGCAAGCCGCTCTATCAGTCTTTACCTCAGGTTGATATCGCAGCACTACTTTGGGCGCAGTTTCGGCATTCTGTCTAAAGCAACGCATGGCTTCCACTCAGCGTTGGTCATTCTGACATAACCATGCATGGCCCATAGTGAAATATATAGTAGCCGATTTCTCTAGCCGAGCTAGGTATGCTGCTGCTGCAAAAAGAAAAAAAGAACTGGGTGCCGCTTAACCTGCCTTTAAGAGTACAAAACGACCGCATTAGAGATCGTTGCCGTGCAAGTATTTCTCGTTCATAGATGGCGCGAAATCCTCATCTACGTACTACAGGTGTAATGGCGATGAAGTGTTTTGTCGGTGGCTTTAAACCAGGATATGACGAAGGAAAGTTGTTCGCGCCGCAAATGAAGTGCCGGTCTGCCACCGATGCTGCATCTTCCAAGCTGAATGGCGCAAATACACTAAATGCGCACATTATCATGGTTTGTCCGAGGTCAGTGCGCATTAAAGAACCAGAGGGGGCCGAAATTAATCCAGAGCCCTCCACTACGCTTTCTCTGTTAGCTCATCTGTAGAGGCCGGATGTAAACTCTGACATAACTTACGCTTTTACTGATGCAGTACTAATACTTAATACAAGGCCTTCTATGGAACGTAAGAGAAAAGAATGATAGGAGAGCGCGCGCATATAGGAGCCAGCGCGACGCGGCAGGTGAGCTGTATCAAGCAGGCAGATGCAGACGACAAACGCGGCGCGACGCATATGACGGCAACAGTGCAGTACCACGAAGCAGACAACCTTGATGCATGCCAGGACGCATGCGCGTGTTTGCAAAATGAGGGGGAGGAAGCGTCCGCTCTACGGACCCCAGCACCGCCGGAGGAGCGGCGCGGCGGAGTTGCTGTACCAGGGATAAAGATAAATTATCAAGGGGCTTTAGCCGATGAATGGATGGATGGATGCAGCTGAACCCTTTAAATAGGGCGGTGGCTTAAGCCACCTAGCCATGACTTATGAAATTTTACTCTTCTCTTGATTTTAGCCACCAATCAGGTAACCTTCGCTTGGTTACTTCTACCCGCTTCAAATCTACTTTCCCTTCACTGTCCTTAAACCCCAATGCCTTGAATAAATCAGCCCCGCTGCTTTCCACTGTAGGATGAAGCCCTTTACAGAAAAACATCAAGTGTTCAGCCGTTTCCTCCTCCTCTTCTCTGCACGTAACGCACAACGTGTCTATCTCAAGGTACCTGACTCTATATGTCTTAGTCCGCAAATCTCCCGTCCTGGCCTCGAACAACAAAGAGCTCCCCCTACAATTATCATAGATATTTTCTTTGGCAATTTCCTGCTTAAAAATCCTATATGTTCGCAGTGCTGATTTGGTCAGCATCCCTGTTTTCCACAAAGCTCTCTGTTTCTTTAACCTTTTTCTTAACTGATAACTGCTGATTTGCCCCCCCCCCCCTATTGCTGTCCAAATATTTGATTGTCAATTTTCTAGTCCGCTTCCTCCATTTCGTATCAACATTCCTTATATACAGGTATCTGAAAACTTTCCTAGCCCACTGCTTTTCCCCCATTTTTCTCAATCGCTCCTCAAATGCTATCTTACTGCTAGCTTCTCTGCTTTCGAACGACGCCCATCCCATATCACCTTTTACCCCCTGATTTGGTGTATTGCCATGTGCTCCCAAAGCTAGCCTCTCTACGCCAGGTTATTTAATTTCTAACCTTGCTTGAACATCTGGTCGCATGCACAGGACCGCATAACCGAAAGTCAGACTAGGAATCATCATTCCTTTCCAGATCCCTCTTACCACTTCGTACATATTGTAATTTCACAGTGCCCTATTTTCATGACAGCTGCATTCCTACTACATTTATTCATTACATATTTTTCATGCCCTGTCAGATACTCAGCGCCGTTATTTATCGACACCCCAAGATACTTGTACTCATCCATTACTTCTAGCGTGAACTCCTGTATTCTATGCTCGCCGACCTCATCATTAAATATTATGACTGCAGATTTTTTCTTACTAAACTTGAAACCTAATCTATCTCCCTCTGCACCACATATGTCTATCAACTTCTGCAAATCTTCCTTGCTGTCAGCCATTAGCACTGTATCATCGGCGTATATTAGTCCCTATAATGACTGTATAATCAATTATCCTTGCTTAAAAAAAGAAAGGTTGAAGCCTAGTCCGCTCCTCTCTAGCTTGGTCTCCAACCCTTGCAGGTACAACATGAACAACAAAGGAGACAGAGGACATCCTTGCCTAAGCCCCCGCTGTATATCTACAGGCTCTGATACCTTTTTTTCCCATGTTATAAGCACTCTGGTACCTTTATATATATATCTTTTAAAAGATTAATTACACCATCTTTCACATTCAATGCGCCCAGTATGTCCCACATATACTCTTGAATAACGTTGTCGTAGGCTCCCTTAATATCCAGAAATGCTAGCCATAGGGGCCTGTGCTCCTTTTCAGCAATCTCTATACACTGCGTCAATGAAAACAGATTGTCCTCCAACCCCCTCGTCCTCCACCCAAGCCTGCAATCTGTCCTTTATAATCTGCATCACCACCCTGTACACCACAGATGTCACTGTTATGGGACGGTAGTTACTTACGTCAGCTTTGTCCCCCTTTCCCTTATATATCATGTTAATTCTACTTTATCGCCATTCATCGGGGACTTTCTCATCCACTATCATTTTATTCACTACCTGTATTAATGTTTTCTTGGATTTTGGTCCTAGTTTCTTTATTCACATACTCGGAATATATCTGGTACTGTTGACGTGCCACTAGGAACCTTCTTCTCTGCCCTTTCCCACTCTCTTTGCTCAAGTGAAGCTATTGCAGTAACTGGTCTATCCTCGTTTTGATAAATTGTGTGCAACATTTCTTTCCTTAAATTTTTCTGTCATCCTTGGTCCTATGTGTTTTATCGCTTCATCCCCTTCTATTCGAATACCCTGATCTGTAGCAATAAACCTTTGTTCTAGCCTAGTCTTATTACTCATTGCATTTAGATGCTTCCAGAATTTTTGAGCTGCTTTTCTATCCTTTTTATTTTCTTTTGACATCCATTGGGCACCCTTTTTTATAATTTTCTCATTAATAAAATAGGATGCTTCCCTTCTACACTTTATGAAGGTATCCCATTTTATGTCTACTACAACTTCTGGTTCCCCCTTCTTGGCATATCTGTGTTCCCTGGACGCTTCTTGACGTTGGTCTATCGCCCTCTTGACCTCCTCATCCCACCAACTCTTAGGTTTGCGTCTTTTCCATTTCAGCTTTACTGGCACCTAAGCTAGGTCTTGCTCCAGTAATCGAGTTAATTTGGTATAAGTCCATTCTGTTTCACTATCCTCAAAAATTACTTTCTCAATTTGTTTGGCTGAGTAAAAATTCCCCTCTGATTGTTCATCTCGCTTCAGGCCTACTTTGGTTTCTCTTCTGAAACTCAACTTGATACGCTTGTGGTCACTACCTAGACTTCTGGAATCATGTTCATCTATGCTCATTACCCCTAATCTATTATACATCCTCTGTGACATTAGTGCATAATCTATCGTCGAGTGCAGACTCCCTGCTTCCGATGTTATGAGCCCTTCACACTTCTCGGTACTGTTGCATAAAACTAAATCATGCCTGTCACATGTTCTGCAGCATGCTTCCTGTCGAATCTCTGTACCCATCCAGGTCTTCTATATGGGCGTTCATGTCGCCTAATTTAATTATCTCGCCCTGTCCTCCTAGCTCATCAATGTCGCTTGCAATACATTCTAACATTATTCTGTTTTCCTCTTTGGTGTTAGCTCCTGTCCACAGGTATACCAAGCCAAGGAGTGTTTACTCCCCTGCTACTTTTCCTTTTAGCCATAAATGTTCCTTGCATCCCAGTTTAACCCTTTGAAAATTCTTACTTTTATGAATGAATGCCCCAATTCCACCATCCTTTCTGCTGCCCTCTGTCCTATTGCAGTATTCCCATGCGTAGTCTGGGTTACAGGGTGGTTGCTCCATGTCTCTAAGATGCGTTTCCACTAAACCATATAAAATTAATTCCTCCTGCCTTAACTGTTCTATTTCCTCCCATTTCAGTCTATTCCTGCCACCTTGCATGCTAATGAAACATATCTGAATTAACTTGGCCCTGGCGCTTGGGTCTATTTCTTCTCCAATGGTTCCATCGTCCCTTTGATCTTCGTTTTTCCTTCTCTACACTGGTTCCCTCAGAGCTCTGGGTCCCCCAAAAAAGCTGTTGCCTGGCGACCTATCCTACTACCCATCCTCTTGCCAGTGGCACCACCGTAGTGAATGCCATCCTGTGCAAAAGGGTGGGGCCTGACCTCGTACATATCCCTGTTAACTTCCATTACCCCGTATCTTAGTCGTCGACTCATTAACCTTATAACACGGTTAGCCTCAAGGATCCTCCTTTCCGTTTCGCTAGCCTGCCTCTGGACCTCTGGGATTGTGCATATGGTCACATGCACACTATCAGAGGCCTCTCTAAGCCTACGCATCCCCACTTCTAACAGCTTCTCGAGATTCTGGCTCCTCCCCTTCAGCACATCGCTGAGACCAGCATGAATAACGACAAGGTGTTCGCCTTCCGTGCTGCCCCCCACCACCTCTTCGGCTTTCGCCATTGCATCTACCATGCACTTCCCTGACTGGGCCTCCACCTGCACCCGCCTGTCCGCCTTCAATGTCGTCAAAACGCCTCCCTCAACCCTCGCTACGTTCGAGTCACCGACTACTAGAACCCTCCTCCGCTCTAACCGTTCGCTTCCTGACTGCGACTGTTGCCCTCCGGATCGCACTACCTGTCTCTCCCGCCGCCGTGCGCTACTGTCGCGAGTTTTTACCTCCCTCTCTTCCCCACTCAAAGCCTGCTGCGCTACAGCACTGTAGGATCGACGAGCCTCGCCCCCCACCTGACACTGCTCCGAAACGGGGTGCCCTGCCGGCCGCGACCTGAGCGCTTCTGCCTGCTCTTCTAGCTGGACCCACTTTTCCCGCTCCTTCAGCTCGCCCACAACTCGCTCCAACAGGTCGACATTAGCCTCCTCTCTCTTAAGCGACTCGGCAACCTGAGTTTCTAACTTAATCCGTTCCCATCGTTCCACCTTCAAGTTTCCTTTGAGTTCGTTAATCCTAGCTGCCCATTCCCCTTTCAACGTCTGAACGGCCTCCTCAAAACACTTACATATCTTGCACGCGAAGCTAGCCCCATCTGCCTCGGCTAAGCTCCTGAACTTGGTTTCGTCTAAACAGCACCAACGGTCGCACTCCTGGCACTGCACTAACTTCCCATCCCCGTCCACCTTGACATTCCTAGCTTGTCGACCCATCGTCCAGGCCGACTACGCAACGTAAAAGCCCGCCAAAATACCTACAGAAAGAACCTTCGGCACTACGCAACTTAATAGCCCGCTAAAATTCCTGCACAAAAACCTTTGGCACTACGCGACGTAAAGCCCGCCAAAATTCCTACACCAAAAACCTTCCAAATCCAAAAAGCCAAAGCCAAATCCAAGCGCCATCTATCGGATGCCTCACCAAGCTCTCTCCGATGTAGCTAAACTGTGCCCATCTTATCAGCGGAGTAGGCACTCCTGTCTGTCTTATTCCGTGGTTTTAATGAAATACGCGAGTGCGCAGGCCAGCATAATAGAGAAGATGTACTGTCCTGACCTTCATGAAAGGAAATATGGAAGCGCGTGGCAGATAGTCTGAAACACAATTTGCGGCGATATGCGGTGGTCGCGTTTCGCAACTTTGTGGAAAGCATTCTGCTGCCTTGCCTGGTTCTGGCAGTGGAGGATAGCACTTGCCTTTCCACTTGGTTTCTGAAAGCGGCCACCGCGTATCACCCCAAGTAGGGTTCCAGGCTATCTTCCACGCGCTCGCCTGTTCCCTTTCATAAAGGTGACGGCAGTACTACTGCGCATATCTCAACAAGCACGCGCCGCGAAATAGCTCTGACAAGCAGTTCTACCACTGTTTCCCAGGTCTCTCCACTATTCCTTATGGCTGTACTACAGTCATGCGATTCATTAGTGTGAACATGGGAGCGCGTAGACAGATAGCCTCGAACCCTGTTTGCTGCGTTACGCGACGGCTGCTTTTCGCAACGTGGTAGAAAGCCTTCTGTTGGCTTGCCTGCTTCTGACAATAGGGAAGAACGCACCTCTTTTTACGTTTTGTGGCTCAAAGTGGCCGCCGCGCATCACCGCAATTAGGGTTTGAGGCTATCCTGCACGCGTCCCCGTGTACACGCTCATAAATCTCTTGGATGTTAGCAGGACTTTTTATACGTTTTCTATGCCAAAGGGCACCATTACGGCGCTACGCTTTAAATATGTATTCTTTGCCAAAATAGAGTTCCGAGACAAAATGATTGGACAACTTTACGGGACCACAGCCAATGAAAGAACACATTTCTAACGCAACCACTGCCATCCAGTTCGAAGTGTTCATTTACTGAAAGAAGGTTGCATATTCTTTAGAAGCCGTCGGTCTTCAGTGCTTTTACCTCTAACGTACTGCAATACGAACATTACCCTGCCTAAAGGAAGCTAGCCATTGCAGCGTTGAAACAGATGGCCTTGCAAAAATCTTGAATAAAGGTCTACAGGAATGAAAGAGGACCTGTCCCCGACCTGTGCACTTACCTTCATACTGTTGCCTTTCCTGACCGGAAAGTGGATCCTCTGGCACTCTTTCTCCTCGAAGGGTTCCCGGTCCAAGGGACACAGAGCGACGCCATTGTGTCGACTTCCTCCGAGGCAGCTCTCGCACAAGAAGTGCGCGCAGGGTAATTGCACCGTTCCCTTAGGAATCGTACGGCACAGGCCGCAAACATTGGCAGACGGCACACAATCGACGAAGCGCGTCGGTCGCCAGTTAACGCCCCCGATGTGGCCGCTTAGACGGAGTAGCCCAGCGTTTTTCATGTCAGGCATCGCGAAGCGTGCCTACTCGTCGACTGATGTGGCCGCACAGTTCCTACTTGACCTCGAGTGCTTTTTTCGCAGCCGTGCCTTGATACGCGCTATCGGTGACGATCAAAAGATAGTGAGTGGTAGAAGGATTGCCCGTTCCGCTTCTTATCGGATTTCGGGTGAAACCATTTCATGCGAAGTGATACACGGTTGAAAGTCGCGCTAGGGATGAAGGCTTGCACACTAGTGCGCCGTCATTGACAATTTGTACTGCTTAGGTGACTCTGCAGTTGTCCCACTGCGTGCCTAGAAAGTTTGGGGAAAATTTGAGCGCCACTTTAAAGGTATGACGTGATAGAATTCATGAATGCTGTTGACGGCTCGACTTTTCCACTCAGATGCAAACAGTTTTTCATATTATGAGAGAACCCACACGACAATACATATAAAGCACCGCTGTAAGCACTTCGATCTCGTGTAAACCGGAATGGCACTCTCACTTGAATTGCTCAGCAATACCTCCAGTCTAGTGCTCAGTTGAACTTTTTGAGACGACTTTCCTATAACATTCGTAAACAGTTCATGTAAACAGTGTAATAACCGCCATGTTGAAAAAAGATACGTGGCATAGAGTAGCGTGTCGGACTCGCAAATCAAATGTCACGGGCTGGAATCCCGATTAATTACACCAGTTTTCTTTGAATAAAAATTGATTTAATTTATGCACTTGCCTGTTGTGGTGATATTTTAGTGGTGTTGCTACCATGTAATAACAATTTGTGTGAAGTTTTATTCACTTTTCAATACCACTTCCCCACGTGTTACCTCAAACGTTTTCACTCAATCCGGATTTTTTCGATAACCGGACGCCCAGCCTTTTGATCAACGGGACCGTTAGGGCTATCGCGCTAAAACTGCTGCCGTCAGCCGCTTGGTCCGCAAAAAACGCGTCACCACGATCTAAATGATTATAGACGCCTGTATGGGTGATAACAACTCTTGCCAAATTGCTCTCGGCGTAGACGAATTAGCCCGCAGCGCCACGCATTGTTTCGATTGAGCCCGTGAGCTTATGATTATAGCGTGGGCAGAGTGCTTGGGAAATCACTACGGATGCATTGAAAAAAAAATGGAGGAAACAGTTAGGAGAAGAAGGAGGAAAGGCAGGAAAGAAGGACACACTTAAGCTGCACCTTAAGGGTATGACCCGATAGCGTAATGTGTTAATTGCCTCATATGTAGGAAGTCATTCTCGATTCTATATTCATAGATCTCTGGGAGTCCATATATTCCTCCTGGAGCAGTGCTGCAGCGGTTAATCGATGCGCCACGGCCCTGCGATGGCAGGTGTTGTCAGCGGTGGGCCTTCCGCAACCCAGGTTGCTTTCCCCGAGCGACCAATTATTAAACGCCACCTGCCATGGTGGGAAGTTTGCTTGCTAGCCGCCGCCACAAGGGGACGTGACCTATGTGCTCACCTGACTCTCAGGTTGCCATCTGGGCACCATCTGTCAGAGTCATGCTCATGATTTTTCGCACACAACGGCGACACCAAATTTTCTGGCTAATGGGAGCTTTAACTCTAAAGGGTTAAGATGCTTGCTCTTCTCGTTAAGCTTTGCGTCATGGCGTTGCTGCCGACAAGGCAAACTTCAACGCAGGTTGCCTATGCTCTGGCCACCATTATGGATAGCGCATTGATCATAACCAATGCAGAAATTCATGCGCGGAGTGCCAGAATTATTTTAGACCGAAAGGCGTCTGCAAAGTAGCACGCACGAGCAGTATGGACGTTTTTTTAGGGCGCATGCGCAAGCTACATTCCTCGAAGAAAATGTCTGCACGGCTTGGTGTGCTGCAGGGAAAGCAGTTGCGTCTTTAGTTTACGACTGCTGACAATGTTGTCCATGTGGTTTAGTGAAGCGGGTGCTCTCAAGGATGTGCGTGCAGAGTACGGTGGTACGATGAGCTTTGATTATGTGAAGTGCTTGACCTCAAGTTTTTACGCAGACGGACCAGCTAACATGGAAGAGGGCACAGTGATGCGGACTATTACGAAGTATATCCAGCCGGCCAGCGGTGTTGTAACCATGCCCTCGCAGCATTTCAGCGACCTTCGAGAGCAGATCATTTCTGAGAGCGAAAACTTTACTATGCCTTTTTCCGTTTCAGCATTCTCAGACAGCGGGTGAGTGTACTGTACATTAATTCCCTTGGATAGACCCCTCACCGTCGGACAAACGATTCTGAAGAGATTTTGGTATTTGCCTGAATAATCAAACGAATTGTGTTAAGAGCTGCGTTATGCTGATCCCATTAGAACGGGGCCATTTTTACTCGGTCAAGATGATTAGTGACAGTGCTTTGGGTTACTAAGCAAACGACCACTTTTTCTCTTGCCCAATTTCCCCGGTCCCTATTTTTTTTTCTGGAGAAGTTGTACGTTTGAAATTATCGGTGTATTAACATGGCATGCGCGATATTGATATGTTACGACACGAATATCTGATCTTGTTCTTCCAGGGTTGAACGCCCCGAAGTGAATCAGGCTATGAGGCATGGATGACCCAGCGGATGGCTCCGGATATTTTTGGCCTCCTGGGGTTTTTAACGTGCACTGAGATCGCGCAGTACAGGGGCCTCTAGCACTTTGCCGCGACCGAAATGAGATCGCCGTGGCAGGGATCCAACTCGACGTGTTTCGGGTCACCAGCTGAGCCCCAAAACTACTCCGGCATCGAGGCAGCGCGCAACTTGAATGAAAGCTCAGAAAAATGGAGTAAGCGTGGTGAGCACTCATTCATTTTTTTTTGTTCACAGCGTGCTAGTGCTTATTGGAGAAGCTATTTACTATTTAATTTGTTGGTACATTTTATTGGTACAATAATCACGATTTCCTCCTCCGATTAAACAGTTTCCAGTGCAGAGCTATTGTGTGTGGAAAGAAAAGTTAGACCAGCATTGTGCGAGAAAGTAGCGTAGTCCACACTTGGATTAGTCCAAGTACAGTGAACCATTTAGTCATAACTTAGCTGGTAGATCCACTGGTATTTTGAGGATTGCGCTTCTGTCAAACGGGGGCTGGCTGAGAGCAGCCAGGTAAGCCTCCAGGCATGAGATTCCTGGCGCAGACAATCATGATGTGAACACTGGGTATGACTGTTTCTGAAAAAAATGTGTCCTTTGTGTTCATGTGGTGCTGACCGGCTGTAAAGAATGGCGCTGTCCCATTGTGGCAGCTTGTTGACAGGGAAAAAGAACAGGGGTTACACCTTTGCCATTTCTTCATACCCGAGAATTCTGGACAATAGAATTTTTCAAAGAGAAATAAATTGTGAGGTGTTTTCATATATTGCAGGATTTAAGTGTAATAATCAATATATCCACAGATCTCTCCTCGGCAGGCTTGCATTTTTATTGCTATTAACGTTTTTGTGGCCTTCGAAGACGTTCCTGATTGGTTTAATGCAGTTGTCTTTACTAATCGATGCAAACGGTGGAATATTTTGAAAAGAAAGATTTTGCTACGAATCTGAAGAATATACCATTACCTGAAATTTTTCATGGGTAGATTCTGATATCCTACTATACAAATTTTTTCTTAAAGCTGGACTTGGGTTGAAGAAATGCCTTCTATTCGGTCAACATCGCTAATTTTTGCATTTAAATTACTAATTCTAGTCGAGCACCTGATAGTGAGCGCATGAGAGAGTGCTGTCGCCACTCTGGTCTTGAACCTGCCGAAGGCAATGAAAAATACAACACGCAAAACCTTCATCGGAGATGAGTGTCGACGGGTATCTGTCGATTCGCGTGATAATTTCTGGTTTCTGTTCAGTTACACTATTTATTGATGCTCTTCTCCATGAATTATTGATAAAACGATTTTTCCCCGCCTTTACGATTAAGCCAGACGACGTTTAGACCTAAAATTATCCGTGATTACCTTTTCAGACTGAATAGTGGTGCAGCACAGTCTCAAGGATCGGCTAAAAAGTGCTTCGAAATCAAAGAAATTTGCTTGCGAAAACAGCTTGGGATTTTGATGTCCTTTGCTACCTTATAAAAACTTCGCTGCCTGTGAGATTGCAACTTTATCTTTACAACTCGGAGATCTACTGATACATGCTAGCATCAACTGGCAGTTGGAGTCTTGTTAAGTGTGGGCAATGAGATTCCACCGGGACCATCCTATTCGCGCGTGTGCGAGAAACCAATAGGACGACGTTTGCAGGTTGTTTCGGCTTATTTTAAAATGACATTGCGTTGAGAGGACAGAGTGAGTGGGAAACGGGAGTGAGTGGGTTTTTAAATGTGTTCAGATGAAATATTCAGTGTGTAGTTTTTTGAGAATGAATGTTTTATTTTCCATAAGCATACACTGGTGGAGTTGTAACAGAAATAAACTCTAGCTCCTCGCGCGCGCGGACGTGATTGTTTAGTACGGCCGTGAGCCTTCTTGAACAACGGACACCATACTACAGTACCGCCCTGATGCTTCCGAATTTCCGACTCTTTCTCAAGCCGCAACTTATGCCGAAGAATGCCGACAGCTTACCCGGTCCTTCACTTCTCACGCCCAGCGGCAGCAGAAAAGCACCCGTGATCCCCCTGCACTTCCTCCCGCTTACTCTCCTGACTCTTTGGTCTGGCTCTGGGTACCCTCCTCAGGTCCCGGCCTTTCCCTCAAACTTATGAGCAAGTACCAGGGACCCTACCGTATTCTTAAGCAGATATCTCCCGTCAATTACCTCATCGAACCCCTTACTCCATCCCCTGATCATCGTCGACGAGGCCGCGCCATTGTCCACACGACCCGCCTCAAACCATACTACGACCCCGCCGTTGTCACATCGCCCTAGGCCGCCAGGATGGCGCCCTTTCGCCCGGGGGAAGTTGTAAGACTGGCTTTCGGGTTGGAACCTTCAGAGGCTGGCGCTTAAAGAAGAAGACAAAGACAAGCGCCGAACGCTCCTTTCCTCGTGCGTGCTCTGGACCGACGGTTGCCTCTGCTCTGTACTTGGACTGTACCGCTAGTCGTTCGCGACGTAGTGCCTTGCAAGACGTTCCTTATTGCAGTTTAAACACGTTTTTTTTTCAGCGATGTTGGGATAATTTACGCAGGTTTCTCTATGCGTCAGTCATCTTGCAAAAAAAAAATGGAGGGTACAGTTGAGTGTATGGCATGAAAACTTTAGTGGGTCAATGCCGAAATATGCAGAATTGGTCATTCTCTCTTTAACGATGCGCCACTCCAGTCGGAGTGGTGCAGCTGTTGAGCGATGCACCACAACCCTGCGATAGCGGGCGCTGCCTTCTGTGGGGCTTATGCGACCCAGGATGCTCTTAGCGAGGAACCTCTCGAGACCAATCATTAATTTAACGGCCACCTGGCGCGGTGATCTGTTTTCTCGCAGTCCGGTGGGCTGTTTGTGATGACACCACAAGGTTGCGTGTCCTAGGTGGCCTACTTGTCTACGAAGCCGACACTGGATTTGCGATACGAGCTCCTTAACGATATCGCTTTAAGGAGTTCTGATCATCTTTACAAGGAAGTTATCTAGCAGTATAATTTTAAAACTACGAACCACCTGTCCGCATCGTATCATAAGTCTAATTTCCTCTGAACGGGATCCAGACGGAAATATCTGAAATCCTTGCAACAATAAAATGTGTAATCAGAGTTTAAAACATCCCATTACTCCTGGTATCCCTGTGGTGACGACTTCATACATGAGTCCATGGAGCTATTGACACGATATAAACTCTAGCGGTCCCGTTGGCCCGTGTGTGCTTGTAATCCTGGCTATGCTCGTGGACGACCGAATGATTCAGAGGGAATTCATGTGAAAGCGACTGTGTGCGGTCTTGTTCTCCTTGGTGACCTGCTCTGACTGCTTGAATCGTTGTGGCTCAAATTCTTCCCTTGGTGTTCTTAACAGTTTTCCGGCAGATTGTGTAAGGTGATGAATGTGTGAAATGCACCAGACAAATGTTGTGGTGCTGAGTGTAGAAAGAAAATTTTCGTCGTGTGCATATTTATTGTAAAAGCGTTCTAATGATTTCCACACACGAATATTCAGTTCAGCTGCAAGCGGCTTCATTAATATTACAGGCTGTAAAAGTACAGGTGTAGGCGTACTGCTGTTTCAAAGAATTGTCACATTTTACTGCTGCCAAAAATAGGAATGTCCTGGAGCGATAGCTCTACTAAATGCCAATATCGATTGTAATGATCTTCGGACTTGGCGATTTCATAGCAACAGCCGTAAGTCATATGCCGAAGCATACTTTGACCATGCCCAATGCGATGGTGTCCCCAAACTTGACCCTGGTCGCTACTCACCTTGGCCTATCCCCACTCTAAAAATTTGGTCCATCCCTACCTCCCAAATATTGGTCTTCAACGATTTTGACCAAAATTGACATCCAGGCTAATTTGACTATGACCGACACAATGGTGGCCTCCTAATTTGAACCAGGCTATTTTGATCCGGGTTAAATGGGTAAAACTTGAAAATGAGTAATTGATATGAAAATATATTGCAGCCAGGAACAAGTAACAAAAAAACAAAGCAAGAAAAAAGCTATCGCTCGACCATTAGTGTAACGGAGTTAGATCATTGCACTCTTTTAACAGCTTGTCGAACTCCTGAAAAGGAGAGTTGGCTCTGCTACAGGGGTGCAAAAGCCATAGCGGAACCATTTTGCTTTTTCACTTGTGAAAGTTAAGTGCGTTACAAAGAAACAGCAGTCAGACACCGAGTGAAAAAACAAACAAAAAAACAGTATCATGTGGAGTTGCATAGGACGTAACTTCCATCCATCAGTCTGCTATGGTCAGATGAAAGCGGCTGTGCTGTGAAAGGGCGTTTCTTGAGCCAGAAAGTATTAACAGGGCTAACAACGAGAAAGAGAGGGTGGTGGTTGGTAGACAGCAGCTAGTGATTATCTTCGTCTCGTAGGAAAAGTGCGTTAGCATTTGTACGAAACATGTACGGTGGCCGGCTTTTCTTTAACTAGGTTTGGTTTATGGTTTATGGGGGTTTAACGTCCCAAAGCGACTCAGGCTATGAGAGACGCCGTAGTGAAGGGCTGCGGAAATTTCGACCACCTGGGGTTCTTTTACGTGCACTGACATCGCACAGCACACGGGCCTCTAGAATTTCGCCTCCATCGAAATTCGACCGCCGCGGCCGGGATCGAACCCGCGTCTTTCGGGCCGGCAGCCGAGCGCCATAACCACTTAGCCACAGCGGCGGTTCTTTAACTAGGGATAATAACAATGTTAGGTAGTTCTTGACATTCTCGGCGACGCAGCTCCATTGCGCTTATCTGGAGACCATGTCCCGACATTTGTGAAAGCTGTACTCGCCTTCCATAGCCGGGCCTGGAGGCACGCGTTAAAGAATTGCTCCGGATCGGTTGAGAGCACTCGCAGTTCTTTAGGTTGAGCTGGAACAGTGCTCATCTCCTATGCGTTGTCAATGCACGTTAAAGATCCCAAGGTGGCCAAAACTATTCCGGAGCCCTTCACCACGGCACTTTCTCTCTTCCTTCACTCCCACCTTCCTCCCTTTCCGACGGCGCGGTTAAGGTGTCTACAGAGGTCTGAGGGAATTGATGGGTTATTTTAGTAGCCTAAAGAAGCCACTTTTTCATCTGCAGTAGCGTTTTCGCATTCCGGCATGTTGAGACGCCGCTAAGGTAGGAATGGCGAGTGTGTATTATTTACAGAACAAGTTCGACGTGGAACGACGCTCATGGTGGTGACAGTGTCCATCCCGTAGGTACCACAGTGGGTGCTCTAGACAGTTAGTCATCAGTGGTCAGGTGCTGCAAGCTCATGATGATGATGAGTTGTGGCCTGCAAATAGGCGCCCTCTTAAGTGTACATCTGCAACTTATTTTTCGGTGTGGGCCCTCAGTCACGGTGGAAAGAGAAAAAATCTATGTGTGGCTCTGAACATACTACAATCTAGTACACTGGCCTTCATGCCACTTTTTGAGAAAGATGAAGTTAATAACTACGCCATAGAAATAACGACGTAGTTTGTGACTACTGTTCAGCGCAACCGCACAAGATGAGATTGTGGACAGCAAGTATCCGGGCGAGTTCTCATAATTCTGCAATGCCTTTTTGGTTCACCTCGGCAGATACGCCGCTGTAAGCATTACAGCCCCTGCTCGAATATCGACTGCGTGCGGATTCTGGCAAATTCACGAGCATTCAGCGCCAGGGCAAGATGGCCAACAAAACAGCCGGTGTGAAGTCTGATTTTGACATGATTATTGACAATGTTTCACATCATTTGTGTGCGGTGTAAATTATGGCGTATTTCTAATCTGGGGAGGCCCCGTCGTATTCTAAGGTCTGAAAAAGAGAATTCTACCGTAAGAGTTAGGGAAGAATCTAAGTGCTTTATTTTGTACCCCTGCTAAGTGGTTTGTTTATCTTAGTATCAGGGCCCGACGCAGTGTCTGCGTAATCAAGCAATGACCTAACGAACGACGGAAAGGCTGTAAGTTTTGTCGCACTTATCCTGTGCTCCATGTGGTGTTTCAATAGTCAGAGCTTTTCTATTGACGCCGGAAGAAAATCGTCACCTATGCTGCAGCACACACGTCCACTAAATTTCAGTCCAAGTAAACAATAGTGGCTGGATCCTTAACTCAAGGACCGACTAAATCTGGTATTGGCATGACAGCGGACACTGCCAGCAAAAGAAAAGCACACGGCCAACGGGCACACCAGTGAGAGTACGGATATTGTGCTTGAAGGAAAGCCAGTTCATTCATTTTTCCTTTATCACAAAGTGAAGAATAAGGCTGAAAACGAAGTTCCCACGGCACCTGAGCAAAAAAAAGGAGTGTTTATTTGATGAAAAAATAACTAGCTGAATTCTTGAAGGCCTGTGTGCATGCAAATTGTGTACTTTAAAGCACATAGGTCTACCAATTCCGTCATCATCTCGAGTTATTCAAGTTTATTTAGAGGACAACATGTACTAATGCCAGTGACTGCGCCATGTTGCAGCACGGAAAGACTAATGGCAAAGTGTGAAGGAAGACTGCGCTGATGATGTTTCCAGGACGCTGCTCTAATAAAATCCAAAAATACAGACTGATTAACCCACACTAGCGGTGACCAGAGCCAAATGGGATGACGATTAAAAGGATAAAAGCCGTGTTGCTTTTCCTATTTGTGCTTCGCCTTTCTACGCTCTCACATAATGCAAGTACAGCCTTTGTCAGTAGTTAAGTGGCTAAAGATTTTTCATCTCCGGCTTATAGTGCACCGGCTGCGCTCCAGACTGCTTGAAGGTAGAGGAAATCTCATCCTGACCAACCCGTATGTTAGGACGTCCAGGCATGCTGCAAGGCCGTATTACATTGCTTAGAAATGAGACCCTTCAGCTGTTTATGTTCTACGAAAATTATACACAGAATTGGTCAAGAATGCATGATCTTAATTTTCTTTTGATATATTTGGGCCAACTGGCTAATGTGATGCTCATGGATTTCATCAGAGGACTGAAGCCAGTTCGTGTTCCATTTGCATTGTCCGAAACAATACTATACAACTAGATATATCGGTCAAATGTCTAGGAGAATCTCTCAATATGGAGTAGATTTGCGGTTGGGTGGATGGCAATGAGTAATTACTTCCTTATTAAAACTAGATATGCACATGTGGCCATGTCCGTGTGGTTCCATGTGGACGGAGAAAGCAGCTCAATAAAAAGCACTCAAGCACGAGGGGACATACGCGTTCCTTCTCGAGAAATACCAGCTGCATGGCTAGCGGAGCAACTGAGAAATAACTTTTTCCCCAAATACGTATCCCGGAAGGCATTGCTCATGACAGTGAACAAAGTACAGTCAGAATGAACAAGCATCTCTTTATATTGAATTTCTTAACAAATTGATGACCTCATTACCCTTGCAGCATGGCTTATTTTACGCCAGGCCTAATAAATCGGCTCAAAATCTTAGAAGACAGTTTGTCTTCATTAGAGTCTTTCACATTAAACACTCAGAATGCTGTGAAAGGAATGCACTCCGGAAGCGAAGCGGTTTTTGATGAACAGGAATGAAGAGGAAAACTGCGCCTTGATTGGTGAGGAGACATGGGTTAGGAAGTAGCTGGAGCTCTGAAAAAAAAATAGCAAAAGACATTGAGAAAATTGACACTTGTAGCAGAGAGAAGAAAAACTGTCATAGTAAAGTATCCGGCACATCACATGGCTTCTCTATCTCAACGACTGATTTCTCTAATCGAAAGATTTTACATAAACGCCCAATCTGAACACAATTCTTCCGGACACCAAAGCAAATAAACGCATGGTTCAAGCATTGCGGCAACAAAATGACTGGTACACAATGATAATTGCGACTGGGGTAATGCACTTTGAGCAACCAAAGCTTTGTCTAGCTCCCACTTCACTGCCCACCGCTATGTGCAAAAGCAGAGTATGCACGAGTTTTACTAAAAATTTTACTCACTTTCTTTCGTGATTCGTTACTACGGACGATTGGCTAGATGGACTATTTTTGGATCTAGGATCGAAATGTTCACATAAAAAGGCGCGATTATGCACACAATTTACCACTCGCAGCCAAGATCACAATTAGTGGATAAGCACATCTTTCCAAAAGATAAGGAAATGCGGCGATGTGCTGCCCAGCAAAGATGGGACAGTTCTATAGCTGTAAGTGCAACACATGGACCAACAATACATTTTCGTAGAGAAATCGCTGTGAAAACGACGACTCTTTCTTTGTACCGTATATATGAAACCGGTGTAGAGTAAAAAAAAGTTTAGTTACATTCTCGGCCAATTGACAGGGTCGCGAGAGAAGAAAATAGGAGGCTCGAAAGGTAAATTTTGAAATTCGAACTGGCCGTGTAGTACTTCATGGTTATTTACATACGATGCTTCGCAAGAATAATTTCGTGGATGTTTTTCTTTCGATCACTGCAATCTTGAATTTAGATGCAAACAGGCAGCCCAACTCTAGTCACCCGCCTAGACACAATGGGAACATCAGCTGTATAACAAACATCTACAAACTTGGCTACAATCTGCATGAAGTATAAGTCTCATTTATTAATAAATTGCTCACAGAAACAAAGAGCCGTTTCCTGTGAGATTCCGCACAAAAATGAATAAATACTCCATAGTAATTTTCTCAAAAATGAATAACTACGGATTTTCAGAGCGAATACTTGTGCCATTTCTACACTGGACAACTCTCAGCTTTATTTCTGAAACCATTCGTGTGTTGTCTTGCTCGGGGCAGCCGCCAGCTCTTTTTGTTTAGATGGTAGTTTAGAGGAACTTGATGCGCTAGTGTTTAAAGAATCCCTGAATGATTACCACATTTTAACAACGCTTCACTAACAAAAATATATACTCGGTAGATGTTACAAGCACACACAAACCGCATTATCAACCACGGATAACCAATGCTGGGCATACAGTACAAACTGTCAGCTGGAGACGTAGGGTTTCTCGGCAGGGATTAGCCTTTGCGATAGCGTACGTGCGGAGTAATTTATTTACACTACACGTTTAAAAAAGTAAAAGGCCCACAATGCAGACTGTCGGTCCCTTAATGTTAAAAGTTTCTGTAAGTGAACTTGAACTAGCATCTTAAAGTTCCATCAGAGGTCTGTGTGAACCAGCATCCAAATAAGCAGGCAGTACTGCGCATTTTAAAATGCGCACCTTTCGTAGAAGCTGGTTACCAGTCACAG
Source organism: Amblyomma americanum (assembly GCA_030143305.2). Taxonomy (NCBI): domain Eukaryota; kingdom Metazoa; phylum Arthropoda; class Arachnida; order Ixodida; family Ixodidae; genus Amblyomma; species Amblyomma americanum. The sequence continues at coordinate 171,458 of JARKHS020026841.1, forward strand.
GTACGCTAACCATACGATTGGTACAGACCTATATTATTCCGGGATTTAATTATCACTCCGGCAATATATATATCACGCATAGTCCTGAGTGTAGCTGATGACAGCCACGCCTGTTGTCAAGAAAACAATAATTGTGCCCATTCTACTGAAAATGTCAGCACTTCAGAGGCCACAGAACAAAGTATAAGAAACGCAGTCAGAAGGAATTTTGGCCTACACGATCATCTTAATTGCTACAATGCCCGCTGCGCCCACTGTATGACAAAAAAGCTCCAAATAACCTGTGTTAGACATCTCCCGTGCCACCTTCAGCCACTCCATTGCCCCAAATTATAGGATCTCAAGTCAGCACCATTCCGCCTCTACTGCCGAATTTCTCCACTCTCAGGCTTCATTCATTCACCCAAACGGTCATCAATTAAACGATCTTTGCATCAGACGCCTCAGCTAAGTTCATCTCCTTTTGTCGATTTCATTAGGATATAACTAACGTATCAAAGCAAGAGCGTTAAGGCTCCTCTTCTGCAGAGTACCTGGCATCGTCAGTGTTGTCGTCATCGTGAGCGGAGTTGAGAGCGGAAAAGCTGGTGGCCGACCTGCTACATAGTTCACACAACCTAGTGACGTCATCGCAACCTGGCCACCTTTGCAGGCGGGAACATGCCTACCGGAGATTGAGCAAAGTGCTCACCGTGGTAAGTGGCAATTAACGATTGGTCGAGAGACTTTTCTCGGAACGAGCAACCTGGGTCTCGCAAGCACCACCGATCGCTGTGTTTACAACAGACACCTCTCAGGCCAGTGGCGCATAGCTCAACTGCGGCACCACAGCACCAGGAGGGCTATGAAGACTACCTGTGATTTATGATTGAAATGTAGAGAATGACAAGTTACGCAAGCATAGGAATGTAGGCAGAACGTAGGCGACAGAGGAATACTTTTTCGGGAGGAATCGCTAATGATATCAGACTGTACCCTCAAGGAAACGAAGGTGCTTTTCGATGGTTAAAAAAAAGAACTGTATCTGTGTTTCCGGAGGTATAAACAAAGAGGACCCCACGTAGCTAAACCAACGCATTAAAGTTAATGTGTCAAATCCCTAGGCAGGAGCTCAGGCGCCCCCTGAAGTTTCTTGCTTGCCTTTGTGATTTTTATATAACTTTTCCTGCGAATTGTACTAATAGCGCTCTTGTTATTAATTGCACATTTGGCATGCTCCTATTTTTCAAGGACCCACATTGTTTGTCGGCTTAGCATATCGCAGCACATCAATGACACGAATAGATAGTCACAAGGTATAGTGCTTACCCACCCATAGCTGTGCCCAATTCAGTAAAAAAAAATGGAGAGACCAGGCTGCCAAGGGGAGGTGCTGGTAAAGGTACCTGCAAGGCAGATCGGAAAAATGTTTTAACAGAGAAAATATAACTTCGGTTACATAGTGCACTAAAAGCCGTAACTTTAGCAGATCTCTGCAAGTGAACACATTTTGGGTGCGTAAGAGTACTTTCGTTTGCACTTCTTCCTTTCCTCGCTGAAGGTCAGAGCTCCAGGAACAACATAATGTTTCATTGCACAATAGGATTCAGCACATAGGTGGCACTTGAATATGTAAGCTGCATTCTTCAAGCACTTTAATACAGAGCGGTCATCGCCTCATCCATCCACTCACCGATTAAAAATCCTTCAATCTGGGCAGTGGCGACAAGGCATTGCCCATGGGCACAAATTTACTCCCTGTAAAACACAGATATAACTTCATTAATTGCCAGAATTGCGCAAAACAATGGTCCGCTTGCCACCAAAATATTTCACTTTATAGCGTCTACTCCTTTTATAGCAAGCTATCATCGATCATCATAGCTCAAAACACTGAGTAGTACGTAGTATCTACGTAGCATGCCTCTGTTCTTTCATTGTGTAGTACTACAAGAAGACAAGAGCAGAAAGTTCTTCTAATGCCGGAAATGAAAAATAACGCAATCAGTTAATTATCACTAAGCATTCATAAAACTAAATGATAATCAAGAACACCTGCTAGTCCAGCAAAGCTCCTCTCTGAAAGGCACCTAGAAGACACAGAACTTTGCAAGATGAAATACATATCAACGAAGTCAGTCGAGAAAGCGACTGTAAACCATTAGGGCAAGAATAACAAACTGTAAAAGATGTGACAATATTCCTAAATGAAGACACTATACGTGACATTACTTAACTGCATTCCAGTCGTTAGTTTCAATAGTACCAATTATTAGGAAGATTGTCTGCAAGCCTCATAAGTAGCAAAATTTGTTTGCGTTAATATTGCTTGCCTAAAAATTGTGCCAAAGATAAGGAAGTCTATTTAGAATATGGCTGAGCGAGCAGTTCATATAAGTGAAGTACACGAATAAAATGAGATGGTGAAGTGCGTCAAATAGGACATTTACAGCGCAAAAGTTAGGATGTTCCCTTTAGCAGCCTTCACAAATGGGAAGGCGTATGAAGGCCTCCTGTATACAAATAATCATGCCATGAACAATCACAAGCTGTTTATTCTCGTTACATAGACAAGTGCCTTATTTTGCACCATAATGCTCTTGAACCTTGGTCTGTAGCTAGGTTAAAGAAGTATCTACCTAGTTTACTTGTTATAATAGACGGGCAGTTTCCACGTATTGGTCTGCTTGAGTGGGGTATTCGCCAAATGTGTTAACGCTTAAGTAAAGCTTTCGTGTGCAGTAATCTGTTGTAGACTTCAAGCACAATCGATAAGTATTATCACAACCAGAATAAGGTGGATACAAATTATTAAACCACTTTTTTATGCATTAGAATTGAACAACCCATGTTTGGTGCTTCAGACTAGACATTTAAACTTCAGTAAATATGCAGCTTCTTAAACTACCATTGAAAAAAGAAATTTAAAAGAAAAAAAAATCGTACATAAAGGTTAGTGTGACGTTTCACCAATGTATAATTAAGATCCCAACAGATCTGTACATCGCAACCGATTCAGCAGTACATGTAATGAAAAATGAAATGATACAGTCAGACTTCTTTTTCTTGTTTGATATACCTATTATAGGTTAACTGCACCTGTTGACAAGAGTTGCGACGGTTCAACAATGCTTATATAACAGGTTTTTTTCTTAATACGTATAGAGTTTCACCCTACCCACCACGTGTTGTCTGTTCAGTTTTGCATGGACCGCTGGGGAACTTTCGGCAGATCTGGTGACTTGAAGACTGTTACGGATAAATAACAGATTAGAAGCAGATAAGAAAAAAATCACTATTCTGAATTAGCAGCATGTAGAAGACAAAAAGCTATCGAACTTTTTCAAGCACAAACTATTTTCATTCTTTAGTGCAATTCCCAATATGAGAAATATTCAATGTGGTGCATGACACCATTTTGGAGGAAACTGATCACTCTGGCTTGAAGTGCCTAACTCACATAAACAATTCCAAAAGAAGGGTATGCTGGCACAAAGAAACATTTCTTTTGCACCTGCCATATTTTAAGTTTAATATTAAGAAGAGTAGCCTCTCTTTATTATTGTTTCAAATATTTTGCTATGCTTCAATGTTACTCCTATCTGTAACAGCTCATTAAAGTACTGTGTGAAACACACAAAGCTTCTTAATCTGATTTATTTGCTATTAGTGTCACAATTACATTATTGAACTAAAACAGAGAGAATAAAGAAAGGTGAGTGACACAGCACATAGGGAAGTTGTTCTGCGTGGGGTTTAGAGGCTCATAAGCCTCTAAGGCCATCATGAGTCGAGCTCGAAGTGTAGGAAAATTGTTTTCAGCAGAACTTTACAAATGTGTAATGAAACGGGTGAATAATGTTTAAAGCTTGGCTATGAGGGACGCCGTATTGGAGAGTAGCGGGTAAATTGGACCACCTAAAGTTCTTTAACGTGCCCAGTACACGGGTCTCTAATATTTCGTCCCCTTAGAAATGAGACCGCTACGGCCGGGATCGAACTGGCCTCTTTCGGGTCAGCAGCCAAGCACCATAACCATTGGGCCGCTGTCGTAGCCTTATGCGAAAAACATCAATGACGTAGAGGCCCTAAAATTTAGTTTTTTCCAGTTCTTAATGAGAGAGGAAAGAAACCTTATAAATGGCTAGTAGTGAAAGTTTTAAAGAAGGTCTGGTAACCTCGGCGGCCATCCTCTGCTAGGCAAGGATCGTGAAGCTCCCAACGAAATTTATAAAGACCTCAGCTTTTTTTTTTCTCAGGAATGTTAAATGAGGATATAAAAAGATCAGTCGAAGCAGTCGGTCAGAATTTAAAGTTTATCGTAAAAGCCTGCTTCTCTTGAAAAATTAAAGATTCAAGACATGCCTATAATTTCATTATCCCCTAAGAGCAATTTTGTTTGAAAAGGAATGCATTTGTAAAAAGTTAGAGTAGAGTGCTTTGTCTTTAGTTATTCTAGTTTGGCATAGGAGAATAAATGGTGATTTACTCGAAGTTTATCTTTGCATTTTTCACAGATTCCTTTTATTTTGTCAATAGGAAAGTGTTTAGAAGATTGTGTCCAATGTGAGGAGGACATAAAAATACATGTATAAAGCGTTCCTGGTGCATGCAGATCTTCCATTCCCCCGAACAGGCAGCTTGTTTGTCACCTTATCACAACTTGTCTGTCATTACCCTTTATGGTACTGTGTATTAAATTCATGAAGTCTTAATGGGGCATGCTGACTTTCTTGTTCTCACGACGGGGATCTTGTGCAACACATAGATAGGCTATTTTATTTATTATGACAAAAGCAGCGTACTCACACGCTGTCTTTGGTTTATTCATGAAGAGGCTTGTCATTTTTGGAACTGTTAGTAGTTATGACATTTACACTGGCATCTTATTGCTGCTGTTTTATGTTGATAGTTGCAGAAGTAAAATTGTATTTAAATTTAAAAATGTAACTCGACGTTAGGCAGCTTGCGCCTGTCACACATTGCATACCATCTCTTTTTACAAGTTACGGAAACCGCAGGCCATCATGGCAGTCAATTTTTTGATTGAGGATTTGTTCCAAGAAACGTACGCTTTAGAAAAGCTGGGGATATCAATGCTTTAAGCGCAGTCTGCGCCTCATGTGGGAACAAATTATTTTTAAGAAAAATAAATAGACCTTTATTTCTTTGTTGTACGGTGTTTGGCACTGCTTGTATACCAAATATATGCGGCCATAGACTTATTCTTAGGTTATAACGTGGACAGAACCATGAAACTAAAAATGCGTATCCCGTTAGAGTTGATACTGAAACCTTACTGCAAAAACATTGTGGTCTTCTTTAAATTTCTGACGATTCTCTTAATGGGCTGACAACGACCATGAAGTAGGTGAACCTTTGGAAATATAGCCGCCATGGTGGCTCAGTGATTATGGCACTCGGCTGCTGACCCGAAAGACGCAGGTTCGATCCCGGCCGCGGCAGTCGAATTTCGATGGAGGCGAAATTTTAGAGGCCAGTGTACTGTGCAATGGCAGTGCACGTTATAGAACCCCAGGTGGTCGAAATTTCTAGACCCTGAGGCGCTTTGGGACGTTAAACCACCGCAAACAGTAAACCATAAACACTTGAAATTAAAGCAGCGGGTGTATTAAAGCAGCGGGAATTAAAGGAATTAAAGCAGCGGGGGTAAGCACTACACATATCGTGCTTTTGACGTAACAAGCCACACATGAAAAAATTGGCTGTGGTTTAGCTCTGGTTAAACCTGGAATGGCGCGATAGCTAGATCTGGCCGAGTGGAATATTGGTCAATCGAAATGCAATGTCAGTCTTCCGCCACTCCGTTTCACTGGGCGCTCCTTCATCTTCGTCCCACTTGACACAGCGCATGCGCGCAGCTGTTGCAGCTGTTGCCCGCCGCGCCCCGGAAGCTTCCCCGAACCACGTGACCATTCAAAGTGACCAACCACGTGGCCAGCGGCCGCACCACCTGATCAAGCCACGTGACCAACGGTGCTGAAACGGCTCTCAAGTGGTGCCACGCTGAAGGGCCGAAGAGCTGGCCTAGTGTAGTGACAGGCATCTTTCTCGCTTCCACACTTGTTGGAGTGACATTTGATTTCGCTGACTAAAATTGACGAGCAATCAGGATTGAATGCTAATTGTGATGGCGGCACCTGTGAGAACAAATACGTCGGGCTAAGGTGTTTGCTGTGTCGCGCACAATTGGCGAAATTATATTTTTACAGCTTTGGTGACAAAGCGCAATGGTTTTTAAAACAAGATGCATAATTATCGATGCAACATATCGCTTCCTGCGCGCAACCTTGAAGGAAGCGGGGCACGGAAATGCTACGTATATCCAGGGGAATAAAAATGAGTCAAGTTCTTTAAAGTGCTTTAAATAAATAAAAATGTCGAACACCTATCTCCTCTTGTAGCGGTGAAGTGGCGTGCAGATGCGAACAGACTTGTGAAGAGTGTTTGTGCGGTGCTTTGGGGTGTGAAGAAAGGCGAATACAACGCGCAGCTACTGAGATTATCTTACAGTCCTGGCGCTTGAACGGCGACGGATGACCATACAAAGGACAAAAACTTCACTAACAACGTATCCTTAACCCTGTGTAAGTGAGTAATTACTGTTAATTGTTCCCAGCACACTCCTCAAAGCGTTCTAGACAAGCCTGCTCATGTCTGTAACGCCGGACGCTTTGTAACAAATAAAACACTTACCATATGGCTTATACCGAGACGGATGTCAAATTGGGGTTCAGATATATCCTTGAAGGCAGCCTTGTCGACGCAGATTTTCAGTCCCGCTGGTCAGAGGTGCGGATATGCATACACTTGCTTCGATCTTCTCAGAGCGGTGCCAAGTCGCCATTCGTAAACAAAAGTGAGCCACAAACTCACCCCAGTTCACGATATTCTCAACTGAAGTCGCTCTGAGGGCGTTCACCAGACGTCTTTCCTTCCTCCGTCGCACATCGAGAAACAGTGGACGCAAATGCACAGTTGCCGCTCAGAGTATCTATTTAAGAGGCGATTTTAATTGATTCCACCGTATCCGTTTGAAGAGAATCTACAGCCCGCGTGTTTGGCTGGAGGTGCTCCATTCTGTGGCGTGGAACAACATCACTCCGCTTGCACTGTTGGGCTTACGCGGCGTCTTCACGACCCCCTAGGCCGCCGCCCCCTCACAACCACAGCCCCCCCCCCCCCCCACCCCCCCCCTACCGCCCGCGATCCTTTGCAGCGTCTGCCATTCACTAGAGCTCGATAAAATTTGAAATTCGCCGCTTGGTGGTATGTATTCGAAGCAGATATGAGAAAAGGACACAGTTCCCTCTGGCCCGTGCTTATAAATCACGGCGGCATTTCGACCTTGCTCGAATGTAATTGCCCGTACGTAGTTTTTTTATCTCATGCATTCCCACCTGAAGTGAAATTGGTGCTTATAATTATATGCGCTATGTTTTACCCGAGTTCGAGCCCGGTGATGCAGAGTTTGAAAATGGACCAACGCCGCTAAACCTCCCATGTCATAACATTTGCGTGTAGTGCGTTGCCGTCCTCTGGCTACCCTGCTATCCACTTTCTGGTCCCACCCTTCCCTCCCAAGCAGAGAGGAGGATTTCCTTTTTTCCACTTTGGAACCTGCCCACCATCACAGTTTCAAGCTGGCTCTGCTTTGTACCCGTGGCTGACCGATAAAGGCACATGTCGTACTTGATAGGTCTCTCGCCAGTATGCGTGCGCTTATGAACACTAAGCTTACAAGACGATGCAGATGGGAAAGCAGATTTGTCCTTGACGCGTCACTCATCACTGTGTAGATAGGTTTGTGCTCAGTCAGTTTCAGATGAGCTGCTTCAGATGGGCACCTGTCATATTTGAAGGATCTCTTGCCAGTATTCGTGCGCTTGTGCTGAGATAAATTCAAAAGGGCACACGTCGCACTTGAAGGGTCTCTCACCAGTATGTGTGTCTATATGCACAATGAGATTATCAGATCGAGCACATGGGAAAGCACTGAGATTACAAGACCAAGAAGATGGCAAATAACACTTGTACTTTTTGAAGGGCCTCTCTTCACTATGGCTGCATTTGTGCTTAGTTGAGCATATTTGAGCATATGGCGACAGGTTAGCACACCAAGAGCTGAAAAAGTGCGCTTGTCCTGCTTGTCTCTCCACTATGTGTTTTCTTGAGCGGAGTTAAAGCTATAGTCTGAGCAGCAAAAAACTGCACAATTCACAAATGAACGGTTTCGTCATTCTGCGTGCGCTTGTGGGCAGTGAGATCAGAAGACTTGGCAGGTGTATTTGAGGACTTGTGGCACTTGAAGGGTCTCTCGGCGCTGTGCCTGCACTCGTGGATTTTTAAATTGCAGACTTACCAGCAGCAAAACAGCACAAGTCAATCTTGAAGTGTCTCTTGCAAGTGTGCGTGCATATATGAACACGGAGGTTATTTATGAGATGCAGAGGCTGCAAAAGAGCACTTGTCACTTTGAATAGCCGCTCGTCACTATGCGCTTGCGTTTGCTGAGCTGAATATTCAGACTGAGTAGCAGCAAAAGAGCACAAGTCACCCTAGAAGGGTCCCTCCTCAGAATGGCAGCGCAGGTGGAGATCGAGAGCCCGAAAAGTAGAACTTGCAAACGAGCACTGGTTACACTTAAAGGGTTCGTTGCTGTTGTGCCAGCGCTGGTGAATAATTAAACCTGAATGGCGAGCAGCAGCAAAAGGGCATAATTCACACTTGTGGGGTTTCTCGCCAGTATGCCTGCGCATGTGTCTACGCAGACTATCAGGCCAAACGGTTGCAAAAGAGCAGAGTTCACACTTGAATCTTGTCGTGTCAGTATTTGTAGGCTTCTCCGGAGTTGTAGGTTTGGACTCAGCAGCTTTGGAAGGGCGCATTTCGGATTTAAACGGTGGCTGTTCTGTATGGCACGGCATTCGGCTGCTATAGTCACACTTCACAAGCTCCAGTGCATCTATCGAGCTTTCCAATTGTTCATCTCCCGTATGACACTGCACGTGTCTCTTAATATCAGCAAAGTTAGCTGCATTGTAAGAACAGAAGGGGCACTGGAAAAGATCTCCTTTTCCCGGAGGTCTCCCCTCCTGATAGCAAGTACTTTCCATCAAAGAATACGAGAACCAAGCGCCTTTGCTGGAATTGAGTTCGCTGCTCTTCCACGCTGGTCGTTGCCGCCAATGTGCCCGGAACCGAACTTGTGTGACGAAATTGAGGAAAGCACGCCGCTTCTGGAAATAAAGGAAATAAAATTAGCGCGGCAAAAAATCGGTGTGTGTTTGTTGAACTTCATCCTACATTATCATTTTCATTCAATGGCTCAAGCATGGCGGCCATTTGGCTGCAGAAAAACGATATTCGGACAGAGACTGATGCTAAGTTAACAGAGAGAAAAAGGGAAATTTGAGGAAGCACACTACGTCGACGGCATCACGCAATATTAGCAGTGTATTTATGGAGTCTCAAATTATGACCATTATGTGTGAACAGTGTTCGAAGAATTTTCAATTCGCCCAGTGGAAAGGCATTTTCCATATAATAACCAACTGTACAACATTATCTTTGAAACTGTGCAGCAGTAGACCACAATATAGACGGCGGTCTTTCACGTGAACCATGGTTATAACGCTGTAGCCTTCAACGCGCGTAGGTGGTGAGAAATCGACCTTTTTGAGAAGAACGTTTGCAAAGGGGGCCTTTCTAAAGAATACTGTTCCGACAAAGTTGAAAACATTTGCCTTCTCCGCTTCATTGTTAAGCGAACTGTACAATATTCTATTGGCATTCCGTGTTGAATGAAATTAATGTTGAATCTAAGCACATATGAGTACCTATATGTTTAGCATAAAGCTCACAGCATGCCAGAGGGTCATCTATAGTGTGGCGACTAAACACAGCTGCGGCAATGAAAATATGACATACAATACGATCACTCAAAGCAGTGTGCAACCCATTGAAGTACTAACAGACAGAAAAACCTAAATAATGCTCTTGAAAGAACTGAAAATCCTTACGTTTATCCTGACCACTGGAAAGAAAAAACTCAGCCAAAAATAGAACGATTCTCCTAAGCTAGAAATGTTGCGTCTCAGGCTGAGCATATCCGGCTAAGTTCCGAAGCTCTCGCAGCCCTGCAACCCACTTCACATGACGGTAGCCGATGGTTCCGCGTTGCAGGTCTCTGGAAGAAACCTGAAGAAAGTATCTTCGATACCGATACCCGCTACAGGCGATAATTGTATTTCCGATACGGATACATGGTACAGAACTGAAATTGACTCCCGACACAGACACTCGTTCGTGTATCGTCGACGCTTTGATACCTCGATGATATCGCCAGCATATGTAAAGCTAGTAATATGATTACCTGGAAATGTTACCGTGCCATCAAGAATATTTAGTGTATTTTATATAGCGCACTGTTTATCGGATCAGCGATGTCCGCAAAAGCTGTTACTTAGCGCGTTTCCTTTACGCCATTAACTCTATTGGTGAGAATGAGTGCAAGCGCCCCCGGCTCCTGACTTCCTCAGGGATGCGCTTGTAGGATGCTACGGAAACCCCGCTAAGCAGCGCTGTGTTGCACTTTAAGATGTGTTGCACAGGGATGCTGACCAAATCAGCACTGGGAGCATACAGGACTTTTAAGCAGGAAATTGCCAAAGAAAATATCTATGATATTTGTAGGGGAAGCTCTTTGTTGTTTGAGGCCAGGACGGGAGCTTTGCGGAATAAGACATATAGAGTCAGGCACCTTGAGATAGACACGTTGGGCGTATCGTGCGGAGAGGGGGAGGAAACGGCTGAACACTTCATACTTTTCTGTAAAGGGCTTCATCCTACAGTGGAAAGCAGTGGGGCTGATTTATTCAAGGCATTGGGGTTTAAGGACAGTGAAGGGAAAGTATTATTTAAGCGGGAAGAAGTAACCAAGCGAAGGTTATCTGATTGCTGGCTAAAATCAAGAGAAGAGTAAAATTTCATAAGTCACGGCTAGGTGGCTTGAGCCACCGCCCGATTTGAAGGGTTCAGCCGTATCCATATCCATCCATCCATATCCATCCATCCATATCCATCCATCCATATCCATCCATCCATATCCATCCATCCATCCATCCATCCATATCCATCCATCCATCCATATCCATCCATCCATATCCATCCATCCATCCATCCATATCCATATCCATCCATCCATCCATATCCATCCATCCATCCATCCATATCCATCCATCCATCCATATCCATCCATCCATCCATCCATCCATATCCATCCATCCATCCATATCCATCCATCCATCCATCCATCCATCCATCCATCCATCCATCCATCCATCCATCCATCCATCCATCCATCCATCCATCCATCCATCCATCCATCCATCCATCCATCCATCCATCCATCCATCCATCCATCCATCCATCCATCCATCCATCCATCCAGAGCAGCTCGCTTTTTTCAGAAGTTGTAACTTTGGACCGAACAGATGCTTGTGTTGAAGCATCACTTCCATAAGCAGCGTGGCAAAATATTTTAGCTACCGTTTTTCAATCATTCCTGTGAGCACATGACAACATAGAAGTAAACCTGAGAACTTCTCTAATGCTTTTTGTTTTTTATGCTGCATTAGCGGGAAGCCTCGGTAGTTAACGTATGCTAAAAGGTGCATGCTCCGTACGCTTGGGAAAACCAAACAGTTTTTCCTCAACGCAGTGTTCAGCTGCCACCCGTCGAGGCATTGACCGGTCACTTAACTGCTGCACCACTGCCTCAGAAAATGGTACCGTTACTGCCCGCTATCTATGAATGTAAATAGCAAAAGGACGGTGTCTGCGAAATGATACACAAAGAGGAGGCCAGGCAGCTGAAGGGACCCATTAATGCTTTCGTGTCATACCCTTAATACGGATCTACAATCCCCTCTCATCAAACGTAAAATTTTACGGAAGAAAACCATGATAAAGCCACATTTTTGGCCACACAAGTCTGAAAATACTTCCACTCCCTTCCCAACCCGCTCCCAACTTCCTCCTCCAGGGGTGCCCTCATAAATCCGCCCTGAGCCTAAGTGTGCCGGAATAATTTATGGTGTATTTTCAACCAACGGAAACGAGGGGAGTTTATAGAGACGTCGAGTGTAGGAACCTAGCGGTATTGCTAAGAAACACAGTCCTTACGAATACCTCCTGATAACTACGGCTTGTTGCAGGGCTTGCTACTCTAAAGGAAAAGAATGCGGACTCCAGACCGCGGCAGGGACCCATTTTCGCAACGGCATTATACCCATCAGAAGGAGCTTAAGTGTCCCGTGAAGTTTTTAGCGTCATAGCGATTTGAGTGGCTTTGCTAGCATTTAGCAGCTGTGTGTTCCTTTCTTTCGTCCTTGTCTGTTTGGTCATCTGAAGACTGCCCACCGGTTTTTAAGTAACCTGCCAGGCTAAAAAGAAGACAGTTATAGATCATACTATGGTCCGACACGTGAAAATATCCCACTTCTTGCTCTAATTAATGCCCAACGTGAAGGAAGAGGGCAATTTCGTACTGAATGCTCACAAGGGCCTGAAAGAGGGAAATAAGACACGTCCGAGGAGCTTTTTAATGACGCACTCATGTTCGCCAAACCGAGACGAAACTCCCTCCTGACAATAGGGCACTTCATTGCGGCACACATTCTAAGGGGGTGTGGGGCTAAAGAACAGTGGCACAAAAACAACTGACATAGCTACACTGAACTGTAGCACCCGGCAAGACTGACGAATAGCATTAATCGAAACACTTTCCCGGACTTGACTCTGGCAAATTGAGAGAAAAATCTGGGTTGCGATCATTTTACACTGCGGTCCAGATGAAGAATAAGGAAGCTTTAGGAACCATATCGTAGTCCGAGAAAAAGAGGGAGAAAGATTCATCTTGCCGAATTTTTAAGGACACTCCAGGCTGATGTAACCGGTGTGACAAGAGCGGTACAGGCTACTGCTAACAATTAAGAAGTGTACGCATACTTTCTTTGCATGTGGGAGGCGAGTAGAGGGCTGACCCGAAGGTGGCGTCTACAAAATATAAAGGGCGAACTAATACAGATGATAACACAAATACCGACTGAGATAGAGCTCTTTGCTTAGGAGCAATACAACTAATTGTAATCGAGAGATTGATAAAATACAGGGAGTAGTGGGGCCAGCCCAAGACGGGCTTTTGTCAGAGGGCTCATGTACGGAACCATAACAAAAACGGGGACTCTAAAAAACGGCGGTCTCTAAACAACTGGACAAGGAGGCGCTCGACACAGAAGCGATCATCCGCGTGCTCGAAGACAGGTACATAGAGAAGGGCCGTAAGCAGCAGCACCCGAGCTAACCGTATGGGATGGAGGAGACACTAATGAATGAAGATACGCAGAGGTGCAGGACGCGCGCCCCTCAGAGAAATAGCCAGAAGCGTGGCGCGAGATGCCGACGGACAACCTTCAACATGTTATAAAATCTGGTCGACGAACCGATAACCGCGCTGACAGAGTATTACAATGAAGGCTAGAGAACAGACACACTTACCCAGGAGCCAACAGCAAGCATTGTTTCCGTGCCAAGTCTAAACTATGCACCTATGCCACCTGTTACCATCACAGCAGAGGGAAGTTTAAAACTCAGAGATAATCTAAAGATATCCACTTCCCCTGGACCAGACAACCTCCCTGCTAAGATTTTTAAAGCAACTAAATATTTCGCGAGCCAAATCTTACAACTTATTTTTGCCCAGTCTCTTAACACTAGTCAGATTCCAGACGACTGGAAATTAAGCAAAGTTGTCCCAGTTTTCAAAGCTGCAGATCGCTCCGACCCCTCAAATTATCGACCAATTTCACTGACATGTATCTCTTGTAAACTTTTCGAACATATAATATACTCGCACATCGCATCTCACCTTGACCACAACCGTTTCTTCTTTCCCAATCAGCATGGTTTCAGGGCAGGTTTTTCGTGCGAAACTCAGCTGTTCGAACTTACAACTGATCTTCACCTAAATCTAGACTCCGCCTTCCAAACCGATATAATTTATTTAGATTTCGCCAAGGCATTCGATCGCGTCCCTCACCAGCGTCTCTTTTCCAAACTCTCAGCTCTGTCACTTGACCCGCTTGTCTTATCCTGGATCCACTGTTTCTTAACCAACCGCTTGCAATTCACCGTCATCGCCAGTCATGCATCTCAAGCTACTAGAGTAATCTCCGGGGTTCCCCAAGGATCGGTTCTTGCTTCATTACTCTTTTTAATCTTCATCAACGATTTGCCATCTGGTATTTTATTATCTGTCCGTCTCTTTGCGGATGACTGCGTCATTTATCGCCGCATCAACAATAGCAGTGATCCGGAATTATTACAGGATGACCTAAGCCGAATTCAGAAGTGGTGTTCCGACTGGCTAATGCAGCTCAACGTTTCTAAATGTAAGTTCATGCACATCTCACATAAACGTTCGATTCTTCATTTTTCGTACTCCCTGAACTCCATAGCGCTGTCTCAAACTAATTCATACCGGTACCTCGGCATCGAGATAACAACCAACCTAACCTGGGCTAATCACATCACGAAACTATGTGCTAGTGCCTCCAGATCACTCGGATTCATCAGGCGATCACTTTTCATGTCCACAGCAGCCACCAGACAACTAGCATATGAAACGTACATTCGAACTAAACTAGAATACGCCTCAACAATATGGAATCCTCACCAAGCCTACTTGATAGATTCACTTGAAGCCATCCAGAATCGGGCAGCACGCTTCATCACCTCACAGTACAAATCTCAGCTCAGCATCACAGCGTTGAAATTATCCCTCGGCATCAAGTCATTAGCCTTTCGCAGGAAAACTTCAATTCTTTGTTTTTTTTCACAAACTGTACTTTAACTTTCCAGCACTTCGAGAAAACCTTCTACGAGCTCCGGTACGATCATCTCGTCGTTTATTTAACTCCTTAAGCATACAGCGTTTGCACGGCTCCACCAATTATTTCAATAAATCTTTCCTTCCCAGTGCTATAGAAAGCTGGAATAACCTCCCCGAACACATTATCATTGAGACTAATCCTTCCAGATTCAGACAGCTCCTAATCGACCATCTCAACGACAAATAATTTTTTTCTGCACCCTATGCCAGCTTGACACCTTCAAAACAGCTTGAATAGTCTTGAATGTAAGGTAGACTACCTTGTGAACAGAAGCAGGCAGTGGAACTTAATCATTTATGGCTTAACTGAACGTGAAGATGAGACAACCGAAAGCCTAGAAAAAGAAGTAACTGACAGCATCCTTCAAGACAAACTTGGCGCGACAACCTCTGGGATTGAAAGAATACATCGCTTTGGCGCAAGAAGGGAAAACAAGACGCGTCCTGTTATCTTCAAACTACTCCACTCCAGAGATAAAGCAAAGATGTTGAGCAACTGTTCGAAGCTAAAGGGATCGTCTTTCTCGGTCAGCGAAGACTGTTCCCAGCGAGTACGCAACGTAAGGAAAAGGCTGTGGGATAGCTGCAAGGCTAATCGAGACAAGCACAATAAAGTTTTTCTCGTGTACGACAAGATTAGGATTAATGGCCAACTGTTCTCGCGGGATGCTACGAAAGAACAAAAAGTAGCAGTATCAAAAAACACGCTCATTCAGAGCAGCGACCGAGAAAGGAACGATTCAGACGACTAGTCAAAGCAAATTTAAAGGCTAGGAGTATCGTAAATAAATTAGTAGAGCTCGAAACATTTCTTCTTGAATACTGTCCAGATGTTGTAACCATCACTGAAACGTGGCTGTCCTCGCACATATCTAACGATATCTTCCCACCGGGCTATCTCATATCGCGCAAAGACAGGCCTTCTCGTGGCGGTGGCGTCATGATTTTGATTAGGGAGGATATATATACTACGCCCTTGCCGGACGTCGATGGCGCTGAGGCACTTTGGTGTAAGATACTTGTAAATGAAGCTCCGATTTATGTTGGCACAATGTATCGTCCACCAAGTAGTAGTGCACATACCATTGAGTCTTTTCAGAATACATGCAGCGTCACCTAAACCAAAGTAGAAAAATTATTCTTAAAGGAGATTTTAATCTCCCAGGCATAGCGTGGGAAGATCTGGACAGAGGATACACTGACCAAACCAGTGCCGACGCGCTTCATGACGTCGCATTTGCTTTCGGCCTCAAACAAATTGTGCAGGAACCTACCCGTGTTACAGACACCAGCCACAGTGTTCTTGATTTAACTTTTATAAACAATTTTTTCGCAAAGGATTACTCTTCATATGAGATACTTGACGGTATATCTGACCACCGGGCAACTATTTGTTCGCTCTCCTTAATTGCACCAGCACGCGCGAAAAAATAACACGAGTATACGACTGGAAAAATGCTGATGATGTTGGCGTTCTTGATGTCTATGATCACTTTTATTCAGAATTTGCAACAATGTACGCCGATCCGTCGGTATCATGTGACGACCTATGGTTGACGTTTAAGCATAAAGTGGAACATTGTATTTCACTTTATGTTCCCACACGTGTAAAAACTAAACAAGTTTAATCCTTGGATAACTCGAAACATTATACATATGAAGCGCAAGCTGTCACGGCTGAGAAAACTTAAACGACGGAAACCATCGACAACACTCATTGAACACATTCGCAAACTCAAATGATCTAAAGGAAGCAATTAGGACTTCAAAACACAAATATACAAATGTTACTCTTAGCAACTTTATCAAAACAGCTCCCCAAAAATTTTGGAGATATCTGAACTCTCGAAAGCACAAACAAAGCCATTTACCTCCGCATGAGGCATTAAAGATAGCTAATGACTTCAATCTGTATTTTCAATCGGTTTTCACGCTTGATGACAATTCTGTGCCTCACGTAGATTCTCAAATAAGTGACTCTAGTCTAGACCTTCCCGAACTAACACTAAACGAATCAGCAATTTTTGCTCTTTTACTTAATCTTGACGAGAAGAAATCTACTGGCCCAGATAACATTCCGAATATGTTCCTCAAAAGATACGCAGAGTGGGCATCGAAATATTTGCTCCTTGTTTATAAGAAATCCCTAGAAAAAGCAGAGGTACCGAAAGATTGGAAAATCGCTAAGGTTGTTCCTGTTCATAAATCTGGAGACACTACAAATGTGTCTAACTACCGCCCTGTTTCACTCACGTGTGTTGCATCCAAGATATTTGAACATATCATTCTTAAGCACATCGTAAAATTTCTTGAAGAAAATAATCTACTGAGACCTAACCAGCACGGCTTTAGGAAAGGGCTGTCAACTACAACTCAACTGCTGGAAACGATCCACGATCTCGCATCCGCACTGGACAAACGCAGCCAAATTGATGTTTTATTTTTAGATTTCTCGAAAGAGTTCTATCGTGTATCACACCCAAAATTGATGTTTAAACTTCAACACTTCCTTGGCTGTAATAAAATAACAAACTGGATACAAAATTACCTTTCAGATCGCTACCAGTGTGTACAATATGACGGCCACACATCGCACCACGTCAAAGTAATGTCTGGCGTACCTCAAGGAACGGTATTAGCACCCATATTGTTTCTACTTTACATAAACGATCTAGCGTTCAATCTGAACGCAACAGTCCGAATGTTCGCAGACGATTGCATTATTTATAAAGAAATTAAGTCACACGATGATCAAGTCACAATAAACAATGCAATTGGTCGAATTGCAAAATGGTGTCGAGAGTGACAGATGACCCTGAATCTCGAGAAATCAGTGTGCATGACTGTATCAAGAAAAAAGAACCCACTCGTTTTCTCGTATGAAGTCGAAAATAAACCTTTAAAATCAGTTCAAAAATACAACTACCTAGGTTTTGTCATCGCCTCTGACCTGAAATGGGATAATCATGTAGAATATATATCGTCAAAAGCACTTTCCGCACTCTTTTCTCTTAAGCGATCTATACCATCTGCACCTCCTGACACCAAACTACTAGCATACCGTTCTCTCGTCCTTCCTGTGCTTGAGTATAACATCATGTGTTGGTCTCCGTACACACAGAAATGCATAAATAAGGTAGAAAGCGTGCAGCGGAAAGCAGTAAGGTTTATTGTTAACAAATATCAACGTAACGACTCCCCAACTGAACTCTTAAACAAGGCAAATCTCTCCTCTATTAGTAACCGTGCCCGAATCTCACGCCTTAAATTCATCTTTCTCCTCTTAAACGGTGCCCTAAAAATAGATTCTGGCCTCTACTTAGTTCGTCCACCAAAACGCAACACCACAACGAAACATTCACTGCACTTAAGAGTATAAGTTTAATACTGACACCTTTCGTTATTCATTTTTTTTCCGCAAGCGATCAGGGAATGGAATGTTACCTGGAAATGTTAACTCTGAATCTTTTAGCAGTTTTCGCTGTAACCTGTCATAATGGCTTATTTGAACTTTTTAGTGAAGCATTGCACGTGCTTTTGTGTTGCTTAATATTGCGTCATGTATTTTGAAAGTGTCTCCCATGATTATCCATTTTACAATGTTACATCAGTTGTATGAACCTTCTTTGTGATTATTTCTTTTGTGACGTACCTAAAAAGAAAACCAACCTGTTCCCATTCCTGCAACAGCTTCGAAAGAGGCTAGCAGTATGTTCCAAATAAAATAAGTAAATAAATAAATTTTGTTTCTGATTTATATAGGAAGTATTTTGTGATAACTGTTTTCAATTGCAAGAAACCTGTGTTTTCTAAGAACTACTTATATGCGTTCACTGAGAGCGAGATTGGGCATTGCGCGCATAGCTCTTTTTTCTAGGGAAGATAATTTTGCTACTTTAATAAGTTATTTATTGTGCCCCACACCGATCCGAAGCCGCAGTATTCTCTGAACGGCGCTTTTTGCGCCGTAGAGCCGTAAAACCAGCTGTGACCTGTGCACATGGCACTATCGAAATAAAGGGCTGAGTACTGATCAAAACCATGAGAAGAGTGGTGTTAACAGCGCTATGAAAAAACGAGTAGTCTTACGTGGCACTGAAGCGAACTCTCTACAAAGCTCACTTCCGCCAACAAAGATTCAAAGAATCAGCCATCGGCGATAGGAGCAGGCCTGCTTGCGGGCCGTCGACGAAGAGAAACACCGCTGTTCATGACGACGCTTAACTTATAGCGGACAAAAAATTCGGAGGTAAAGCGTAAAAATCGATGGTGACAATACCGCTTTCCGCAAAAACACTTGCGCGTGGCTGCGATAATTTCAAATAAATCTGGTTGCGTCGCGCGCCAAAAAGAGATAAAGCCGGGTGCAACCGCTACTGTGCCAGTAAACATTCCGAACCATTAAGGGAGTATCAGCAGTTGACTCAGTGGCCCAGCAACGTTCTGTGCTCACCTCGCGCTCTGAACTTCCACCAGCAGCAGATTAAATTTACTCTGTGTTGGCATCGTTCGATAACGTTGGCTGGGTGAGAGCTGATGGTCTAGTTTCTCACACGAAACACTGCACATTTCAAGTACTCTCGGCTTTGTCTTTGATCGTATTTGTCCAGGAGGATTCTTGACGTAATTGCGATTGTAGGCGAAGGCTCTTTCCTTGCATTTCAGAAGGCATGCTGCTAATACAGTCGTCAGCACGACCGTCTAGACCTCTTGAACGCCGTCTTGTCGCACAAAGGGAAATTTTTAAGCAGGCATACGGCTCTAGAGACAATGCTTGCGTTGGAACGAAGCAAGGTTAACGCACAGCTTGCTCTGACGAGCGGCACCACTCGTCATGTCTACTTCTCTTCGCACGTCCTGTTCCTGTCGCGGTTCTTTTCTACCCTTTAGCATCAGTAGCAGATGAGGTGAGTGAAGATTACCGTTAGTTCCGCAGCCCACTACACCAGCGCTCTAGATAGGCGTGCTGACGGCTTTGCGACGGAGGCAGGAGCGCGCGCGGCCAGCAGCTACGTATGCGCATAAGACCCGAGACGAGAAATGCGTAAAAGAGCGGTTCTACTCACGTAGGGTCTCCGCAGATATGGGTCGTAGGCTTGCGAATCCTGGTAGGTCGTTCACTGTAACGTGCGCTTATCCAGCACTCTGGAACTTATTGTGTACTCCGTCTCTGCAGCAGTTAGACAGCGTCGCAAACGAGAAATATTGGACTACATGTGACTGCTATACCCAGTACGGCCGGTCTGAGTACCACGGCCACGCTCTCTTAACTTTTGATGTGGCGCAATCAAGCGGCGCCCACGAGAAAATAGACCCACAATCAAATAAAACCAGGCAGACGTGATATTAACGCGACAGCGTTAGAGCGTGTGTTGGGAGGAAAAACCGTGCCAGTGATCACAGCAATTCAAGATTGACGGAGAGCATAGTCACGTCACACCTTGCTGTGTGTAATGAAAGCGATAAAGGTTGAAGTAAATTGTGACGATGAGGTCGTAGCATGGCTGAATTGTGGCTGTGATGTATATGAAATAAAGTAAATCGTTCCGTTGTAAAGAGAGAGAGACGGAAAGACAGGGAGGTTAACTAGGCAGCCGTTGTAAAGAAATATGGGATAATGAATTATAGCAGCCGTGACCATTTGTTGACAGTCGGAC